>CAUYRH010145379.1:0-21803 GCA_963574655.1 Perodicticus potto
GTGATATTGGAATGCTGAAGCTCCAGCTAGCTGCGGGCCCTGTAGACTCTGGAGTTATGTCTCTGCTCAATGCCCCACTGGGCGCTGGTGGCTTTACTCTCCTGCATGCAGCAGCTGCAGCTGGAAGAGGCTCAGTGGTTCGTCTGCTGCTGGAGGCAGGTGCTGACCCCACTGTGCAGTAAGTAAGGGCATTTTTGGTCTAGAGAGGATAATTTGGAGGATGAAGTTGATATTAGCTACTTGACAGTATTCTGTTGGTCTGGTTGGGTGACATTCAGGCAACCTGAACCCATTTTGGGGGTTTTTGCACCTAGGGATTCCCGAGCCCGGCCACCTTATACTGTTGCAGCTGACAAATCAACACGTAATGAATTCCGAAGATACATGGAGAAGAATCCAGATGCCTATGATTATAACAAGGCTCAGGTCAGCTGGAAAAGGAAGCAGCAGAGTGGGAATGCATTGTAGATACTGGCTAGATCCTTACTACTTCCTGGTAGTTTTATCAAGGATAGCTTGTGTAATAATATATCTTCCAAAAATCTTCCAGGTGCCAGGGCCACTGACACTAGAAATGGAGGCACGGCAGGCTACACGGAAAAGGGAGCAAAAGGCCGCCAGGCGGCGACGGGAGGAACAGCTTCGCGAGCAGCGCGAGCGGGAGGAGCGCGAGCGAGAAGAGCAGCAGAGATTTGCCGCCCTCAGCGACCGAGAAAAGGTAAGGCTGGAGGTTTTCTCTTCTATGGCAAGGCTTCTTTAGAGGTCTACTCCCTTCCCCAGTGTGCGGCTACCACTTCAAGGGCACCCTGTTTACCACTGGGGCCTCATCCTTAACACAACTTCTTTCTCTCTCAGAGAGCTCTGGCTGCAGAGCACCGACTCGCTGCCCAGTTGGGAGCCTCTTCCCCTCCAATCTCTGGCTCTACAGTCCTCAATGCTCGGTATGGGCCGGGGGTGAGGGAGTAGGGTGTGTAATGTGTAACGAGTACCTACATAGTGTTCAGAAAGGTCGTTGAGAAGATTTGAGATGTTCTGGGAACCTTTGGAGCAAACCCAGAAATGGCAGGAGGCATAGGGAGAGCTTGGATTGGGATGTTTCTGGGGTACCTGTCCAGCTATTTTTCTTTCTGTTGTTCAGACGCTGCTGGAGTTGTGGGACATCCCTCCAAGGCCTCGTTCCTTTTCACTACCTCGACTTCTCTTTCTGCTCCACACGTTGCCTTCAGGATCATCGCTGTCGGGCAGGGAGGCCCTCTTCCTGATCTCTTACAGCTCCACCTGGTGCCAACTCTAGGCTCTGAGAGGGCATATTTACACCAGCCCTAGATTTCTTCTTTCCCATGAAACCAGGGAGTATTAGGGTGAAGGACACTTAGGAACCAGGGGAAAAGACAGGGCCACAGAGGTATGTGGAGCTGGTACTATCTCTGGAACTTTAATCACAATAAACTTTGGCAAGGAATCTGCACTCGTACTTACATTCAGAGGCATTCAGGCCATTGGTTCCTATGGTCACCGTGGCCAGCACCAAGGGATCCTGCCCACTCCAAGAGTTACCTTTCTTTCAGTGCCCACTTAACTCCATTGGTTCAGAGATACTTGGTGTATCTGCTGAGAGGTAATAGACATATGTCTTATGCAAGGTGCTATTGAGTATAGGCTTATCCAAAAATAGGATTTGGGGCTGTGGAGGCACATTTTCTAGCTCTAGCAATGTGAGTTTGTTGAGGCCTCCCCTAGGAAACAGCAGGGGTCTTGGCACGTAGAGGGTCTGTTGTGGCCCCCGCTTTGTCCAGTACCGGCCCAAGTTAAACCCATTGATCCAGACTTGGCCCTGAGGAGTGAGAGGGGAGAGCAGAAAAAAAGAATCAGCTTTTTAGGGGAGTAAAATTATCCCCCTTTGAATTTCTAATCAGAAGATACTTTCTGCTTCCCCTCTCTACTGCCACTACCCCCACCCCCAGCTACCACAATTAGCAATACCTTGGTCCATCCAGGTAGATATAGAAATGTGTCCCCAACAGGGCCTAAAACTGGAAACTTTGTAGAGTAGAAGGTGGGGCCAGAAGGAGTTTGAGGTGGTGAACTTTTTGGCAACTGGAGGGGAAACCACCACTTTACAAGGTTATCAATTTTCAGAGGGAACATCATCCACCTGGTAAGGATTGTTTGCCCTAGAATGGGTGGTTCTAATAGGCCCTGTAGAGAAAGGAAACAAAAAGGCATCACTCACTAACCTCTATGGCCAAACTATACCTAATCAAGCCCTGGGATGCAACTAGGCAAAGTTAGCTCACCTTGAAATCACTACTGTTAGACCCAAAACTGAGCCTACCCATGTTCTCCAGCAAGATATCCAGTCTGGCCCCTAGATTCCCCATCAAAAATACTTTATGTCTCATATTTCGTTCCAAGACACCCTGGAACACCTGTGGATAAGAGATAGGATTTATGGGCCAGGTGTGCTGGCTCACAACTGTAATCCTAGCACTCTGGGAGGCCAAAGTGGAAGGATCCCTTCAGCTCAGGAGTCTGAAACCACCCTGAGCAAGAGTAAGACTCTATCTCTACCAAAAATAGAAAAATTAGTTGGGCGTTGTAGTGGGTGCCTGCAGTCTCAGCTATTTGGGAGGCTGAGGCAGGAGGATCGCTTGACCCAAGGAGTTTGAGGTTGCTGTGATCTAGGCTGATGCTACAGCACACTAGCCTGGGCAATGGGGGATAGCCTCTGTCTAAATCAGTCAGTCAATCAATCAATCATAAAGCAAATGAATTCATTGAAAAAAGAAATAGGATCTATGAAAGGAAGGGCTCAACATCAGCTCTGAGTGGCAAAGGCATGGGAAACCACATTAGGATTCTTATTTGGTGGGCAAAGAAAATGTAACTCATTGGTTAGTTACCTATCCTTTTTAGAATTCTATCCTTAATCAAACTCTTCCTCATCCCAGCTTATCCCTGGACCCTCTGCATTTGTGAGCAGGCAGTTGGGAAAGGGTACATATGGGAAACTTAAGGCTAAGGGGTAATGGGGAAAGGAGGAAATTGGGGCTCACAGTTAGCCTGGAATTAGATTCTCACCCCATCCACCATCACATAAGCACGGTCATGGACTCCATTATTTGGCACCCAGAGTGGTGTTGGCTCAAAAATGCTATGGGTCAGATAGGTCCGATACAACATAAAGCCATGGTCCTGGGTGTAGAAGAATAAGTACTTAAGATGAATCGAGAGATAAGCAAGAACACTGGGGAAGATAGGAAGATGGGAGGTTGCCTTCCCTACCATATGTGGGTTTATGACTTACCTGTTTGACAGCCTCAAAGGTCATTGGCAAGATTGAACTGATGGGCCCTTGGGGGCATAGAAAGTCTAGGAAAGCCAGCAAATCCCCATCCTATTAGAATAGGGGGGAAGAATCAGAATGAGAGGAAGATTTCTGGATAGAGGACAGGAGAGGATAGACTATTTGAAAAATAAAGGGTTACTATCTGAGAAAAGATGGAGAGGAACTTACCAGCTGCAGAGTCAAAGGTCCAAGATTCATCTTGGGGCTGGGGGGAGGTAAAGGTCCCAAGGGAACTTCCTGGAACTGAGCCCAAATTCTCTCAGGAGCCATAGGAAAACCAGAGAAACAACACCTATTCCAAGACCCTAGAGCAGATTCTTAACCTGGGCCCCAGGGAAGGACCGGAGGGGTCTTGAAGACCTGTAATTTTATACACACGTGTTTTTTCCCACATAGTCCCATGAGTGAGTGGAAAATGCTTCCATGGGATGCTCAGAGGGCTCTGTAGGCCAGTCAACAACCACCAATTTATGGATTCCTTTAAAATTTGGGTCCCACATTCTCCCCCCACAAAATTAATAAAAGCCTTTGGAGTTTAACAAAGTGGTAGGGCACCTTGCTGATGATATTTCGAAGAGCAAAAAGCTTAGGTGTGGGGTCCCCTGCTTCGGATATAGGTGCATCGTAGTCATAGCTGGTAGTGATTGGAAGGAAGCGTCCCTTCTCATCGGCACCTGAGGTTGAGCCAATTTCATCAATTCTACATAACTTTTGGATGATAGCCACTAAGCAAAGAGCTTCATGCAGAGAATTTTACCCTCAGAGGGGGCAGTGGTAGCCACATTCACCTTGTAGACTTTTTTTTTTTTTTGAGACAGAGCCTCAAGCTGCCACCCTGGATAGAGTGCTGTGGCATCACAGCTCACAGCAACCTCCAATTCCTGGGTTCAAGTGAGTCTCTTGCCGCCACCTCCCAAGTAGCTGGGACTGCAGGCGCCCACCACAATGCCTGGCCATCTTTTGATTGTAGCCGTCATTGTTTGGTGGGCCCGGGCTGGATTTGAACCCGCCAGCTCAGGTATACGTGGCTGGCGCCTTAGCCCGTTGAGCCACAGGCACCGAGCCACCTTGTACATATTTTAATTCATCTAGCCCTTAGATTCTAATTCTTTGTTTCCTCCCTGCTTCTGCCCCAGGGACCATCTAAACTCACCATTCCAGTATCCAAAGTTGGTGCCACCATGGAACATGTACCTGAAGTGGGGATGGGGTGTAGATAAAAGCTTACTCATTGAATCTTAACTTTCATCCCCAACTCCCAGTTACAGATTTGACCCCAGTGTCTTCAATTACATGTTCACACTTGCTCCCAACTTGAGCATTTTCTCTAGTCCTCTGATTACAGCTGGAACAGAGCGGGTAGAATGATTCTGGCCCCAGTAATCTAGCCAGCCTGTGTAGTACTCAGAGTTTACCTAGAGTGAAGTGAAAGGAGCCATGAGTGAGACAGAAATTGAGCTGGAGACATTCCCATCCCTCATTCTTTGATTTCCCTCCTCTCTGGCCCCTCACCAATGGCCCATGGGGTTCATACTTCCGAAGTAGGCTAAAGATTTTGGTCATGTTGTCAGCTGCACAAAGGAGGCAAAGGAAAAAGATAAATATCATAGAAGACATGTCTCTTCCCCCCACTCCACTCCCAACCCTTGCTTAGAAGACCTGGACCAAAATCTATAGTGGTATAGACTCCCTGGAGGGAGCCGCATTTGAGTCCTTCAGGCCCATCTGTGGTAAAGAGCAAGATTTTATCTCCTAGTAGTGCACGGAAAAGCCCAGCCAGGTGCCTCATATAGCTGAAGTCACAGGCCTTGTAGCTACCATATTCATTCTCCACCTGCCAGGGGGAAGGAAAAATGGAGCCAAATTATGAGGTAGAGGTCAAGGACCCCTTGTACTGCCTTCTCCTTCCCCAGCCAATCTCCTCCTTGTACCTGAATGCTAATGATGTTGCCTCCATTGTGGTACAGCCATGGATATATCTTGGGCAGCAAGACTTTGAACCATGAGTCTACTGCATCAAGGAAGTCTAAAGGAAAGAGCAGCACTGCACATTAGGGGCCACACCACCAGCATAGCCCTCACCCCTAGCATCCTTACTAGTGACTTGAGTGCTGCCTATACTCTAGGTTGCAGTTTCTGTCCTCGCCCACAAAGAAATCTTGTCAGAAGATAGTCTCAACCCTAAGCATTTGTATATTTGCATGTCAATGATATTTGAACACAGGAAATTTTTAAAGTAGTATTTCTTAAACACATAGCACAGACCTATAATTATATAATGATCTCATACCTGATAGTGCTATGGAAGGGAAATTCACAGAAATAAAGTCTGACCTGTATTCTGATGTAACTGACAGTGCAGATGATCTTCAACTGAAAAATCATCACACAGGTTGAGCATCCCTAGTCTGAAATCTGAAATGTGCCAAAATCTGAAACTTTTGAGTACTGATATGAGTTCCTCAAATCATGCCATGTTCTTTCCCATCTCTGGGGGCCTTAGAATATATTGGTCCCTCTATTTTGAATGTTCCTGCCTCACTCTTCACATTCCCAGTGTTTTCTCTTCCCTAGAAGTCAACTAAAATGTTACCTTCTCAAAAAAGCCTTTTTTTTTTTAACCCTCCTAAATTCAACCTTCAAGAAAAGCCTTTTCTTGGGACTGCAAACTAATACAGAAGTGTGGAGAATCTTCAAAGAACTCTAATTAGACCTCTTATTTGACCCACAATCCCACTCCTAGGCATCTACCCAGAATAAAAAAAAAATCATTTAATCATAAAGACATTTGCACTAGAATGTTTATCACAGCTCAATTTATAATTGCAAAGATGTGGAAACAAGCTAAATGCCCATAAACTCAGGAATGGATTAACAAGCTGTGGTATATATATATAACATGGAGTACTATTCAGCCCTAAGAAAAGATATAACTTTACATCTTTTGTATTAACCTGGATGGAAATGAAACACATTCTTCTTAGTAAAGTATCACAAGAATGGAGAAGCAAGTATCCAATATGATCAATTTTATTATGAAGCCAGTACACACCCACCCAGGAGAAAAACTTAATTCTATTCAAGTCGGGGAAAGGGGGAATGAAGGATGGGAAGAGGAGGGGAGATTGGTGTGCTCCCACATAAAGGGCACAAAGTGGGAGTATATGGCACACCTTTTGGGTGTGACACACAACTACAAGAGGGACTCATATCTAACAAATTCAAATATTATGACCTGGTAGTTTGTACTCATAACAACCTGAAATTAAAAAAAAAAAAAGAAAGAAAAAAGCCTTTTCTGACCACCCTACCTAAAAAGGACCTTTCTATTATTCACTTTCTTAACTCCTAGTTTATTTTCTTGCATATTTTTTTATAGCTTGCAACAATCTTAGTTATAGGGTTTTTTGTTTTTGTTGGGTTTTTTTTTTTGAGACTATCTCACTGTCACCCTGGGTAAGGGGCTATGGCATCATAACTCACAGCAACCTCAAACTCCTGTGCTCAAGAGATCCTCTTGGCTCAGCCTCCTGAGTAGATGGGACTAGGCACCTGTCCCAACACCCTACTAGTTTTTCTATGTTTAGTAGAGACTGGGTCTGGCTTTTGCTCAGTCTCGTCTAGAACTCCTGAGTTCAGAGAATTCATCTGTCTTGGCCTCCCAGCGGGCTAAGATTACAGGCGTGAGCCATGGCATCCAGCCTAACAGTAAATATTAGAATGATGACCTACAAGTTGGGAATGGTCTTGTCTGCTTTTGGCACCTAAATGGCTTTGTTGTTTGCTTTTTTTCTATGTTAAATCTTTTGTCTCAACTCACCTGGATCTGAGGTTCTCAGATGAATGTTAGGGTTTCGAAGCAACCAGGATGGGAGACCACCCTGAGACAAAACAAACATAAAGACAGCAAGGAAACACAGTAGGTATTATTGTTTGGGGCTGGGTGAGGTAAGAAGGGAGGAAGCTGTGTATAGTGCTGGAAACAGCCTTCGAATGTGGGCAAATGAGAGTAGTCTAGGAACTGTACATAGGTAGCTTTGGTTCTATCCCAGCTAACTCACCATCTCCCACTCTGCACAGATGTAAGGTCCTGGTCTCAGTATGACCAACAGGTTCGCTATAGCTGCCTCCTTCAGAAAGGCAATGAGGTCCCGGCTGCCATTAAAGTTAAAGACCCCAGGCTCTGGCTCATGGTAGTTCCAGGGCACATAACTGAGAAAGGAAGAGGTTAACAGGGCCCAAGGTGGGGAGATGCCAGGAAAGCCTAAGGGCTCAGGCCTTGTTGGGGATCTTCAGGAAACGACTGGGAGATCCTAGCCCGCCCTTTCCCACCCTTGGCCTAGGAACCCTGGAGCTCTAACCCCTCTTCAAACCGAGACAATCTTTCTTCCCCGACCCCCTTCCTAAGCGGATGTTAGGAAGAGCAACCCCCACCCTCCCTCCACTACTCTCGCGAGCACTTCTTACAACTGAACAGCGTTGAGACCGCTCAATCGCATCTTCAAAAGCCGGTCTGCCCAGAGCACACGCGGCACCCGGAAGTAGTGCAGGCTGCCAGATACATAGCGGAACGGGACTCCGTCCAGTAGGAACCTGTCATGATCCGGATCCACTATGAACGACCGAGTGTCTGCCTACAAAAGGAAAGAGATGATGCTCAGCAGAAATCTGAGTGAGGTTCAGAGTCTGCCAAGGGCAGAGAAGATGGGACAAGCTTTGCCGATTTTGTTGCTGAGTTCCTCTCATCTGCCGAATCTGATCCCACCCTACGCTACCCGGCCAGGCGGTTCAATCCTCTCATCTCACCTGGGAAAGCAGCAATGCCAGGAGCGGCAACAGCAAGGAGGGAAGGCAGGGCGGCTTCTTGGGAGCCATGGCGCTTAGGGGGCTCCTCTAGTTTGAGACCGCGGTCCGACCATCACGTGTCGGATTCCTGGGAGGGAACTTCAGAGAACAAGGGGGCGGAGACCACCTCAAGTTGCCAGGCAGTTAGGCTGAACTTTGTCTCCAGCCTGCAGCCACCCGCTACTCTACTAGTTTGTAAAATCCTCTACAATACATCTGGCTACTCAAAGTGCAGTTCAGGAACCAGCTTCATCAGCGTCACCTGGGAACTTGTTAGAAATGAAGAATCTCAGATCCTACCTCAGACCTATAGAATCAGAATTTGTATTTTAACAAGATTCCCAGGCGATCCTAAGCACATGCATAATTGAGAAGCACTAGGATTGGGAGTGCCTTGTTCACCTTGAGCACAGGGCCTGGCACATAGCTGGTTAAATCTAGATGAATGTTAGAACTAAAGGGCAAAACCAGGTTCAGAGCCAAGGGGAACCGTCGGGACTTCTTCATGGTGTTTAGGAGTGAGGAAAGAGGAACTAGGTTACAAGCTGGACCTTTTTCCTGGAGAGCCCTCTTTCCGCAAAAGAGCCCATCCTGGCCATTCCATCTTCTTTGGAAGTGCACCCCTCTCCAACTTATCTCTACTTGCCTAGGCAAGAGATGTCAAAGACAACTGCTTGGTGCCAAGGCTTGGAAATTTCCATACCTCCTGCCTTTCACTGTCCCAAGCCTGAGTATGAGGGCCAAGGTAAGAATAATTATTATTACAGTTTGTTGACACTTAGGGCTATTGTGTCAGATACTGTGCTAAGGACTTTACATCTCACTTAATCTTCAAACAACTCCATGAAGTAGAAAATTATCCCATTTTACAGATGAGGGAATTAAAGGACAGAAACATTAACTAACCTGTCCAAGGTCACACAACTATTTACATAGAGCTGGGATTTGAACTAGTCAGTCTGGCTTCACCGTTAGTGGATTTTAACCTTAGATTCTCTTATACACACTTTACAGCTACGAAAAGTGAGGCTGAGAGAGATTAAGTAACTTGCCTGAGATCACACAGCTAGAAGGCTATTAAGACCAGATTTAGAAACTAGCAATCTGGTTCAAGACCCTGAGCTCTTAATCACTGAGACTAGGGGTAGTGGGATACAGGTCAGAGCCTCAAAGATTGTTCCGGATAAGAGCTCTAGGAGTTCAGGCCGTAAGCACCCGCCCCTTCCTGGAACCCCCTGGGGCTGGACAGGAGTCAGCCGCTTTCTGGCCCCAGCGCGCCAGAGGTATGAGGCCTCCTACCTCTGACATTGAGAGATGGAAGTCCTGGGGGCCTCGGGCCGAGCCCGGCTTTGCTCCCCTTTGGCGCAGGTGCCTGCGTCTTGACCCCTAATGAAGGCCAAGTAGGGAACCCTTACCCGGGTCGTGGGACCCGTCCACCCCCACATCGTCCGGACGCCCAGCGGTTGCTAAGATACCACAGGCCGTTACGCCGGCGCGGACTGATGATGTACCCACTACTTCCGGTCCCTAGCGCTTCGCTCTTTCCCGTGCCAGGTCAGTGGGGAGTCCTGGCTGGGAGACCTCGGGCTCTGCGCGCCGAAGCCAGGGGTAGCCTCTGCAAGGGGTGACGGCACCTCTTCTGTAACTGTGCCCTCTCTTTGGGCCCTCTGGTCTTAGGAACGGGGACTGCCTAAAGGTGAGCTGGTATTGAAGGAACCGGCCTGGTAGTCATTGAGTGTCCAGACCTTTCAGGCTCCTGACCCCAGCCTTGTTGGAACTGGCTTCGCCAGCGCCAGTTTTCTCTAGATGGGAATATAGGTTCTGAGACCTAGGCCTGTGCTCCCCACCTTGGTACTTCAGGGGTCATGTGGATTGTGCCAGATTTGCGACCCTGCCATTATTTTCCTTCTAGCATGATCCGCTGGGCCTCCAACTTATCGCCAGAAAGAAACCGCTCACCCTGGATGAACCCTTCGGCACCCTCAGACCACCCTTGAGGAGGATGACTGAGACATTATGGGACACGCGCTGTGTATCTGCTCTCGGGGAACTGTCATCATTGACAATAAGCGCTACCTCTTCATCCAGAAACTAGGGGAGGGGTGAGTGTTGGGAAATCGTTGGGGTACAGGGTTTTATCCCTATTCTCTAACTCACCTGACAGCTGCGTGGTAGCCAAGAAGGTGGATTCTGGAGCCAGGCCTCCTAAATCCATCTTGTGTGACCTTAATAGATAATGGTTTTTTCATCTGCCTAATAGTGATGCTTATCATGCCTTAGTAATGGAGTTGTGAGGATTAAATGAGATAATGTATGGCAAATGTCTCACCCAGTGCCTGGTTCATAAGCATTTGATAAAAGTTGGCTCTTATTCATTTAAATTTTTTGAGCATCTGTCACATGCAGAGCACTGTATTATGACCATAGGACTGCAAAGATTTCTATATCCCTGCTATTGAGATGCTCAAAGTGTAATAATCTTCTGACTTCTGAGCCACATCTTGGGAGGGTTTCTACTAAATGCGAGACAGTAGCAAAATAAATAAATAAATAAATTTAAATGGGAGACAGAATCTCCCCCCCAGGGAATTCCTCTGGGTCCATGCTGGGAAATGACATGGTCCTTCACTGACCCTTTGGCCCACAGTGGGTTCAGCTATGTGGACCTAGTGGAGGGGTTACATGATGGACACTTCTACGCCCTGAAGCGAATCCTGTGTCACGAGCAGCAGGACCGAGAGGAGGCCCAGCGAGAAGCAGACATGCATCGCCTCTTCCATCACCCCAACATACTTCGCCTCGTGGCTTACTGTCTGAGGGAGCGGGGTACTAAGCATGAGGCCTGGCTGCTGCTACCTTTCTTCAAGGTCAGAAAGACTGCTGGTTATGGAGGAATTTGTAATAGAGCCTCCTACCAAGGGCTGTGTGAGCAGTCAAGCATGTTAGGAAGCAGGGACCATGTCCTGGGTTTGGCCACTTCAGATTTGGATTTGAGGTGTGTGTAGTGAAAGGTTGGTAGGCTTTGACATAGGGAAGGGATTGGGCCCAGGGAGCAGAGGCTCCAAAAACATCTCCAACTGTGAGGTAACTTCTATTGCAGAGAGGCACGCTATGGAATGAGATAGAAAGGCTGAAGGACAAAGGCAACTTCCTGACTGAGGATGAAATTCTTCAACTGCTGCTGGGTATCTGCAGGGGCCTTGAGGCCATTCATGCCAAGGGTTATGCTCACAGGTCAGTAGGAAGGCCCTGTGTATTTGCTGCAGTGGAAAGGAAAAGCCTCACCAAGAAAAATTGGAGGTCTCTGCTTCCTAAGAAACAGCCTGGGCTTGGCGCCTGTAGCTCAAGCAGCTAAGGCACTAGCACATACACCAGAACTGGTGGGTTCGAATCCAGCCTGGACCTGCCGAACAATGATGACAACTAAACGAAAAAATAGCCAGGCATTGTGGCAGCCGCCTGTGGTCCCAGCCACTTGGGAGGCTGAGGCAAGAGAATCGCTTTAGCTCAGGAGTTGGAGGTTGCTGTGAGCGTTGATGCCACGGCACTCTACCCAAGGCAACAGCTTGAGGCTTTGTGTCAAAAAAAAAAAAAGAAAAAGAAACGGCCTGCATGATTATTTTGCTTCCTGGGGTTTCAGCCTCTCTGTCCCAGATGCTCATGGGTCGTTTCCACTTCCCTACAGGGACCTGAAGCCCACCAATATCTTGCTTGGAGATGAGGGGCAGCCAGTTTTAATGGACTTGGGTTCCATGAATCAAGCATGCATCCATGTGGAGGGCTCTCGCCAGGCCCTGACCCTGCAGGTAAGAGAATCCCCAGGTGGTTTCTTTGCCCACCTGTTCTCTACCCCAAACCTCTTCTGGTGCATGCCCCAATCTGGTCACATGACTGTGACTTGTGCTCCACTTTTGAGCTGTGGGGCCACTATTCCAGGACTGGGCGGCCCAGCGATGCACCATCTCCTACCGAGCCCCAGAGCTCTTCTCTGTGCAGAGTCATTGTGTCATCGATGAGCGAACTGATGTCTGGGTGAGGAGCATGTGGGTGGGAATCTGGGTGGGGAGGGGTGTATGGCTCTGTACCTACTGTGAAGTAAAGAAATAGGTCTTTGGTCTGTTGCATGGGGCCCCAGGAACCACAATATGTCCCCATCTTCCTTCCTTCCTGGGAACTGTCACTGATACCATACTCTGTTGCACAGGAAGTGGTATAATCCCTTCCCCTGAATAGGGTGGGTACAGCTCAGTGTCGGTGCTGAAGGCCTTGGCTAAAGCAAGGGCTGCAGAGGCCTTCAGCTTACTGGAAGTTTCTCTGGGCCCTGATAGTGGCATGTGGCCAAAGTTGGCATATTCTTTTTAGTTTATGTAGTCTCCTTTCACTGCAGAAGGGGAGCAATGTCACCTCCATTGGTTCCTTTCCAGGGATTAAATGAGTTATACTTAGTCCCTAGGCTGTGTGCTGTATGCCATGATGTTTGGGGAAGGCCCTTATGACATGGTATTCCAGAAGGGTGACAGTGTGGCCCTTGCTGTGCAGAACCAACTCAGCATCCCGGAAAGCCCCAGGTGAGCAATATGAAGGACACCAAGCATTTCAGACCCCTCTGGATTACCTGAGTTGGCACCTCAGCAAGAGGGATAGTGTCTTCCAGTCACCTTTCCCTCCTCCCTTCACAGGCATTCTTCAGCAGTGCGGGAGCTGCTGGCCTTAATGATGACTGTGGACCCCCAACAGCGCCCTCACATTCCTCTCCTCATCACGCAATTGGAGGCACTGCAGCCCTCAGCTCCTGGCCAGCACACTACTCAAATCTGAACGAACCAGTAGCCACGTTGACAAAGTGCCCTCTTGTGCCTTGGAAGGAGGCACCCATCCTCATTGGAAGCTCTATCCATTCTATCCAGGACTGCTCTCTGATAGGACCAGGGGGTGGGGACATCTTTGCTCTCTGACCCCCAAAAGCAACAGCTGAGTAAAGAGCCTAAGTAGTGGTGGGGTGGGGGTTGGGAAAAGAGAAACTGACAGAGTATGGTCCATGGCTCAGGACTGCTGAGCTCACATCATGTTCTGCCTCCAAATTCAGGAGCAGGAGAATGTATAAACAGAAGAATAAATCAAAACCAGTTTGGTGTGGATCTTAGTCTCAACGTTTCTGGAGGGAAGAGGTATAAGGGGTCCAAAGTCCGGTTGTCATTTCCAAAGGAACAGCCTGGGATATAGTTGGCAGGGGTGTGACTTCATCATTACACGTGAAGAGTGGTTCCTTACCATAGATCTAATTGGTTGACAGTGGGCTTGTCTTCAAGCTTGACCTAGTCAAAAACTTAAAGCTGCTCTGCCATGAGTTGGCTTCTACCTGTGACAAGGGCTAGAATCAGGGCCCCCTAAAAGCATACTCAACTAGTTCTTTCATTCCTTCACTCCCAGGGGTGGGTAGCTTAGTCAAAGCAACCCAACCAGTTTGCTAGGCAAGGACTTCTGGGTGGAGACACTTGAAGTTTTAGGACAGCTACATAACAGGTCTCCCATCCTCAGCCTGGGGGAAAGGGGAGTGGAGGTAGCAGCCATCTTGGCCCATGTCTCTCTGTGGTGCTAGCTCATTAATGATTAACCTGTGTAAGACAGGCTGTGTGGTGTGGCAGTATCCAGCTGCCACTTACTGCCTGCTCTGCTGAGTAAACAGGCCCTGCAATAACTAGGCTTGAAACCTGTTCCCAAAGGAAGGGCACTGTGTCTCTGAATCACCAGGGACGGTAGGCAAGGGTAGGGTTGACATCTCCTATGTCTCCTACTCTTGAGATTGAGGCTTCCTCAGCCATACCTGCCCGATATGCTGACGTCAGAATGCGTCCTGGGGTGCCTATTAGCCAAGTTGAAATTTTCCCTAGGGCCATAGCAGGAGGCTCCCACCAGCTGACACAGAGGCAGAGGCCAGAAAGAAAGCACAAACAGGGAGATGACCTGACTTTTAATGGCACAGCCCCAGCCCCAGCAAAGCAGCAAGACAGGAAGCTATGCAAAGCTGCTGGGAGTTGCAGTGGCACAAACAACCTAGGAGATCAGCCTTGTTCCTTCCCATCCCCCAACCTTATGATGTGGCTTCATGCCCAGGAACTCTGGGCCAGCCCAGCCCCATTTCCAAACCCTCATTACGCACAAAGGATCTTGGGCCAAGCTTTCCTTTCAGAGCTGGTGAATGCAGAGGCAATAGGAAGAACAGGGTAGTAGTCCAATTCTTAAATATAGAAGCTACTAAACTTCTACTTGGAAAAAGACATGAACGGACTCATTCTTCAATAGTTGGTGGTTGGACAGGCAGGTCCAGGATTTGGTCCTCATTTCCTTCCTATCCTGGGAGGCCCTATGACCTTACCTCAAGGTCCTGAGGCCATGCTTCCTGGGCCTGGCAAGGGCGCCTTGGCAGGTCTCACTGTTAGCCATGGAAGGGAAAAGGATCATGAGCAGCAAACAGTAAGGGCAGCAGCAAAAAGGAGAAGGCAGCAGAAGCTCAAGCACTCACAAAAGGGACAAGAAATCGTGCAAGGATACTGTTTATTTCGAAAGGCTTTTGCAATGAACATAGTGGAGAGTCTCCAGGCAGCTGTTTTATTCTTCTCCCTCATCCTCATCCTCATAGGAATCGATGCCCACTTCCTCATAATCCTTCTCCAGGGCAGCCATATCCTCCCGGGCCTCGGAGAATTCCCCTTCCTCCATGCCCTCACCCACATACCAGTGCACAAAAGCCCTCTTGGCATACATCAGGTCGAACTTGTGGTCCAGGCGGGCCCAGGCCTCAGCGATGGCAGTTGTATTGCTCAGCATGCACACAGCACGCTGCACCTTGGCCAGGTCACCCCCAGGTACCACAGTGGGAGGCTGGTAGTTGATACCAACCTTGAAGCCTGTGGGGCACCAGTCCACAAACTGAATGCTGCGCTTGGTCTTGATGGCGGCAATGGCAGCATTGACATCCTTGGGCACCACATCTCCACGGTACAGCAGGCAGCAGGCCATATACTTGCCATGCCGAGGGTCACACTTCACCATCTGGTTGGCAGGCTCAAAGCAGGCATTGGTGATCTCCGCCACAGACAGCTGCTCATGGTACGCCTTCTCTGCAGAGATGACAGGCGCGTAGGTGGCCAGGGGGAAGTGGATACGGGGGTAGGGCACCAGGTTGGTCTGGAACTCTGTCAGGTCCACGTTGAGGGCCCCGTCAAAGCGCAGGGATGCTGTGATGGAGGAAACGATCTGGCTGATGAGGCGGTTGAGGTTTGTGTAGGTAGGGCGCTCGATATCCAGGTTGCGGCGGCAGATGTCATAAATAGCTTCATTGTCCACCATGAAGGCACAGTCTGAGTGCTCCAGGGTGGTGTGGGTGGTCAGGATGGAGTTGTATGGCTCGACCACGGCTGTGGAAACCTGGGGGGCTGGGTAGATGGAAAATTCTAGCTTGGATTTCTTGCCATAATCGACAGAGAGCCTCTCCATGAGGAGTGAGGTGAAGCCAGAGCCAGTGCCCCCTCCAAAGCTGTGAAACACCAGGAATCCCTGAAGTCCTGTGCACTGGTCAGACTGAAAGGCAAGAAAGGGAAGGAGCAATTTAGGGAGGGGCCTGAGGGACTCTTACCATCAGGCTTCAGAAAGCCTAAAATATCTCAGAAGTCAGGTCAGGGCAAAGACTAATTAGTATGTCATGGCAGCAACACACTCTAAAACATACAGTTAGAGCTGACCCCCTGAAATGAATCTGAAAAAAATGTTCCCGATCATAAGCATAGTCTCAAAAGCTCCCTCCCTTCCAAGACAAATTCTTACCAGCTTGCGGATCCGGTCCAGTACCGGGTCAATGATCTCTTTGCCAATGGTGTAGTGACCACGGGCATAGTTGTTAGCAGCATCCTCTTTCCCGGTGATGAGCTGCTCTGGGTGGAAAAGCTGTCGGTATGAGCCATTTCGGATCTCATCTGGAAGGGCATAAACCACACTGTTAGGGCAAAAACCACAAGGCTGTGCTCAGAGGGGACCTTCCTCCCCCAGGGTGGTAGCTGTGGTCAGATATATGGAGAGCTCATCCTTCTGCCAGCCTGAGATAGCAGGGTATGAGAGAAAGCCAGACCTGCTACCCGGCCAGCCTGAGATCAGCTTGCTTTCTTCAGCTTAAAAAAGGTTAGGAGTTTTCAGGGCCAGGAAAGCCAGGTCTAAACACCCTCTCTCTGGCTCAGCACCTGTAGCTCAGTGGCTATGGTGCCAGCCACAGACACCAAAGCTGGCAGGTTCAAACCCAGCCCAGGCCTGCCAAACAACAACAACAAAATATCTGGGCATTATGGTGGGCACCTGTAGTCCCAGCTACTTGGGAGGCTGAGGCAAGAGAATCACTTAAGCCCTAGAGTTTGAGGTTGCTGTGAGTTGTGACACCATGGCTCTCTACTGAGGGCAACGTAGTAAGATTCTGTCTCTAAATAAATAAATAAATAAATAAATAAATAAATAAATAAAATAAATACCCTCTCTCCGGAGAAAAGCTTTGAGTCACTCTCTAGCCCCCTCAATTTTGTCCCTTCTTCTCACCAATTACGGTAGGTTCCAAATCCACAAAAACTGCTCGGGGCACATGTTTTCCAGCACCAGTTTCACAGAAGAAGGTGGTAAAGGAGTCATCCCCTCCACCAATGGTTTTGTCACTGGGCATCTGTCCATCAGGCTGAATCCCATGTTCCAGACAGTAGAGCTCCCAGCAGGCATTGCCCATCTGGACACCTGCCTGCCCCACATGGACTGAGATGCATTCACGCTGAGGGATAAAGAAAGGAGACATGGCGTAAGCCTCACATCCACAAGTCCTCACCTCGCAAGCTTCTCTTCCACCCTATCACCTACCAGCTGGTATGACTCAGCTGGCAAGAGTGGAGATTGGGGATGGGCAGAGATGAGAAGGGAGGCTCTCAGCCTGCTCAGGCTCCCCTGCACAGGACTGCTCAGCTGAAGGCACAGGAGGGCAAACCAACCCCTTAGCCTACTTCTCAGGAAATTTGTCAAGTGAGTGCTGTGGCTTCACATGACTCTGCTACATTCATAGGACACTCAAGGAGGACAGAGAGGGCAAGTGCATAAGAGACAGACTGAAGCATTTAATGACAAGGAAACTTTTCAGCTGCTCCTGATCTCTACTGCCCATAAACCTAGCTTCTCAAGAGACTGAGAAGAGAAAGGTTTCCCACAGCTGTGAGTTTACAAGTAGAGTTTAAAGGCCCCCAACTTGATTAATTCTTTGCTTTGAGGAAGAATGGCTAGAATTTCACATAGCCCTTTCTCCCTTTCATCCTGTGGGCTGCAAGGTGTCTCAGTCTTCCAATCTGGCATCAACTGACCACACTGACCATGAGGATGCCCTCTTCCCTCACCTTTAAATCCCATCTGGCCTGGAGGATCAATCCCATCTGGCTCCTCTCCCCACTTCCACCCCCACACCTTGGGTGTCTTCAACACCTTCATGCACTGAGCACGGAAATAGCAGCGGTAACGTGGTAGGCACAGACGGCAGAGGCGGGCAATAAGAGTGGTGGGTACTGTGGCACTAGCCGCCTTAGGCTCAGTTTCTGCCAGTCTGAAATTAACCCTTGAAACACCAAAGCCTGCAGGACCTGCGCGCGCCTCCCTCCCTACACCGACAGGGCGGGGTGACGGTTTCCAAATACTCAGAAAAGGAAGTGGAACCTGCGGCAAGGCCCCAGAGGTAACCCGCCTTGTCCTGGGCAGGGTGAGCGCCATCCAGCACCCCAGCCCTCCATCCGGTCTCCCACTGAAGTCTTTCCAGTTACATCCCAGCCCACAGTGGGGATTGGGTTTCGGCCTCCGCTCCTGAGCTATAAATACTACCACTACCACCCCCCGCTACCAGACGCACCTCTTTCCCCTCCCCCAGCCTGGCCCAGGCCCGCGCTGCAGCTCAGCGCCAGCTGTCTCTGCCCGTCCGCGCACTCGCCCTCTGGCTGGAGAGGGGCTGGCTGGCCTCACGAGGATGAACCCCATTCCCGCCACCCCTGTAGGCTCAGAAGCGGGGTGCTGAGTCACTCGCGGAGGATGGATGAGTAGAAGGGATGCATAAACAGAGGAAAAGGGGATGCAGCACCAAGTAATCTGACCCCCTTCCACCTTCTTGTGTCCCGAACGTGTTCAGTCAGTTCCGGGGACTGGGGAGTAGGGCTGGGGGACACCCAAACAGGTCTTTCTTAGCTCGCCGAAAGGACTGGGCGCGGGATCGCGTGACTCTCCTCAGGAGATCGGGGCTCAAATGCTTGGCGAGGCAGGAAGGGACCGCTAAGAGGCTCCTCTCTGCTGGTGAAGAATCCTACACCACTCCAGCCCATCCCCAGCCTCCGAAGGTGGGCAACATGCCCCGGACAAAGTCACCAGAAGCGGACTGCGGAAGGGAGATGCAAAACCTTGCACCTCCTCTAGACCCGGAATGCCCGGCAGAGGTCCCCAGGGATCCCTGGAGGGAGAGTTCCCCGAAAGAGAGGGGCAATTCCAGGACAGGCACGATCCCGGCGGGGCTGCACTCACCATGGTGAGTCCGGGCGGTGCGTCTCACGTTGAGTCGGGGTGACGGATCTCAGTGAGAACTGCGCTAGCTGCAGTGCCGCACCGCTCTTATAGGCGGGGACGGGCCTTGCGCGCCCACTCGCTCACTAGGGGCTGGGCGGCCAGGAAGGCACGCCCACGAAGGGTAGGCGGCCCCCGAGGGGTGGGGCCAGGCCGGGACCCCGCCTCCTGCCGCTCCCGGGTCCCTCACCTGTTGGGCGCGAGTTAGGAGTAGCGACCCCGGCTTTAACCCTTCTTTCCCGGCTTTGAGACGATACTCTAGGCTCCTGAGGTCCGTAGCAGACACGCTGGATGCAGTGACAGGGCGCGTCCAACCTGTACCTGAGTCATGGAGGCGCTGGTCGTCTAGGTATCCTGATTTAGGCCGAGTGCCCTCTAGGCGGTCCTTACAAGGGGGCTGCAACTGGCCTTCTCCAGTGCCTTCCCCGCCCTTCCTCCTGGGAGGCTTCTTCGGTCCGCAGTGCCTCTCGGGCCCGTCCCCAGGGAACCCTTTCCAGCGGCACGCCGCCTGCTGGTCCCCCTCTGGGGCGACAGGCCCTCGCCGACGCCTGTGGGCGGCTGAGGACCTGAGGCTGCACAACCTGAGCCCCAGGTTGCTGATGCCTTAGACTCTCCTGCAGAGATGAGCCCCGCAGCTTATCTGCCAGGGCTGACCCCAGGAATCTGCTGCGGCTCGCCGGCCGCCCGCTGGTCAGTGGCCCCGTCATCAGTGCCGTCACTATTAGTCGCTGCGGCCACTGCGGGAGCGCTGGACCTGGAGCCCTCAGGATCTGAATTGGCGTTCAGACTACCCCGTGTGACCTCGGGCAAGTGACTTAACCTCGCTGAATTTGTGACAGTTTCATCGGTGAAAAGGAGATGATTCCATCCTGGAAGTGTTGTTGTGAAGCGTCAGAATGTTGACTTTGAAGAGAAAAGACAATCGAGATTCTGATATCATGACTAATTTTGATTTTCCCATCCCTTTCTGTCTCTCTGTCTCTAATCTGCAGTCAAGATCTGCTATCTGCATCTTTTTTTTCTCCTTGTGCGATCTGCATCTTAATGACCTCAATGTTCCGCCCCAGACCTCAGCAGAAGCTATTCCTTGTTTCTGGGATTCTTTCCCATTTCTTGCAAGAATAGGACTTTTTGAGCCACTTCTGCTTTTTCTTACTTGCCTTACATTTTCTACTTGTTCCCCTTCACTGGAGAAATTCACCAGGCCCCCATGTGCTGCTAGTTAGCACATCCTTAAGAACTCTTTTTTCCCAGGCTGGTCACTTTTTTTTTTTTTTTTTGGCAGTTATTTAGCCGGGGCCGGGAACCCGCCACCTCCGGTATATGGGGGCTGGCGCCCTACTCCTTGAGCCACAGGCGCCGCCCAGGCTGGTCACTTCTTGAAAAGGATTCGTCTGCCTCTCCTCCCTTGGTATTTCCTCACAGCTGTCTGATAACACAACAAAGTACCTGTAAACTAACTATTAATGGCAACTTTCTATCAACAAAATAGCTAATTGGCACTTGACTTAAGCAAGATGTGGGAACTGATATGGTGAAATATGACAAGATCTCCCCAGTAGACTTTCTATCTAGTTAGAGGAACAAGATTCCTTGATTGAAAAAAGAAATTGAGGGGCAGCGCCTGTGGCTCAAGGAGTAGGGCGCTAGCCCCATATACTGGAGGTGGTGGATTCAAACACGGCCCGGCCAAAAACTGCAAAAAAAAAAAAAAAAAAAAGAAAAGAAATTGATAGGGGCATACGGTGTGGCTGCTTTAGGGAAAGGAGTTATGGTTTCCATAAAGAAAGGAGCCTTGGTGATTACAGGACACTAGGTATCCTGCAGACCATCTCTGACCCTGTTTTTTACTTGTGCACTCCCACCCTTGCAGAATAAATATTGTAAGACACCAGAGCTATCTTAAGCAAACCCATAAATCTCTTTGACTTTCAGGGGCAGATTCTTCTTTGTAAAAGTGACATGGCAACTTCAGATTGTGCATATCAGAAGGATTTAAGGATGTGTACATTCATGCCAAAGCATTGTGTAAGTAGCTACCTGGGTTCTTGGAGCACTTTGTTCACATTTATTTTAGAGCCTATAGAACATCATGCTGTAGTTACTTGTGTACATTGCCATCTTACTAGATAGCAAACTGTTGAAGGTATAGACTGTATCTTATTCACCTTTGTATTTCTAGTTCCTAATATGGTACTCAGCACACATGGTATGCATTTGCTAGGTGCACATCAGATGAATTGTTTCACCTCAGAGAAGGCACTAAAATTAGAGTAAGAGCTCTAAGAAGCCAGAAGTTGCAAATTGATAACCAGGCCAAATTCCTTCTTAGAAATGATTTTTTGGTCTTCACAGTGTGTTAACCCCCATAACATTTAGAATATGAAAAAAGTTAGAAATTGTCATGATGTTGGGCCATACTCCAAACCACTCCTCAGTTAAGAGATTCCCTAGAACAGTGTTTTTCTTTTTCTTTGTTTTTAAATTTTTTTTTTTTTTTAGACACAGAGTTTTACTTTGTCACCCTCAGTAGAGTGCTGTGGCATGACAGCTCACAGCAATCTCCAGCTCTTGGGCTTAGGTGATTATCTGGCCTCAGCCTCTGGAGTAGCTGGGACTACAGGTGCTCGCCACAACTCCCAGCTATTTTTTGTTGTAGCTTGGCCGGGCCAGGTTTGAACCCGCCACCCTAGGTATATGGGTCTGGTGCCCTACTCACTGAGCCACAGGCACCGCCCTAGAACAGTGTTTTTCAAACTTTTTTATCTCATGGCCACTTGAACCTATAGTTAAACTTCCATGAACACTTAAATTATGTTGATCAAAAAACAGACTAAAGGCTCGGCGCCTGTGGCTCAACGGGCTAAGGCTCCAGCCACGTACTCCTGAGCTGGCGGGTTCAAATTCAGCCCGGGCCTGTCAAAAAACAATGACGGCTACAACCAAAAAAAAAAAAATTGGCTAGGCACCTGTGGCTCAATGGGCTAAGGTGCCA
>CAUYRH010145380.1:0-16209 GCA_963574655.1 Perodicticus potto
TTGTACTGAGATTGGGTTATAGCCTTCATATGAAAGTTATAACTTAGTTTCATATTACGGCTGAGTACATTGGGTACTTTTTCTTCCATTCTTGGGATACCTTGCTAAGAAAAATATTTTCTAGCTCCATCCATGTAAACATGAAAGAGGTATAGTCTCCATCTTTCTTTACAGCTGTGTAATATTCCATGGTGTGCAAATACCTACATATTACTTTTATAATGACCAATGGATACAGAACATGAACGATGAAAGAATTAGAAGACCTGCTGCGTAGTTGTTCAAGAAATTTAATCTTACGAATGTGTAAATGAATAGCCATGATTACTGCAGCAGAGACTCTTATGTACCATTCAGATCCCCTTGTCCTGGGGCACCTCTTACTGCAGCTGCTGCTATAGCCAATGGCTCTGACCAAGTTCATGCAGGGGCAGCCTGACAGCACCTCTCCTCCAGCCTGTGTCGCCCTCAGCACTTTACATTAGCAGGCTGCCAGTGTGGTGGATTCATGCTCCACAGGGCAAACCTTTGATCAATGGGGGATGGAGCCAGTGGGTACATTCTTCACTGTTTCACCTCCATGGATGGTTCCAAGGATGCAATTTATATGGCTCCTTAGAGGATGGTTCTGTGGGGTTGAGCACTTAGGGAGAGCCATTTAGTAGCTTGAGCACTTAGGGAGAGCCTCAGGCTGGCTCTCTGATTCCCTGCTCCATTACTCTTGTAGAACTTGCTTGCTCCCTGGGATTTTGGTTCCTAATAAAGAGCACACACATTCGCTCTCTGCCTCAGGCTCGGCTTTTCAGAGAACCTGGCTAAGAGACCTTTAGTCTCTAGGCTCTTGAGCTTGTATGGATATGTCAGAGATCACTTGAGCTCACTTTCCCTCCTTCTTTGCCCTTGCTGGGGGTATGAAGGGCCCTGCTTCCCGAACAGGCAGTGTAGTAGAGTGGTAAGAGTCCTTAATTTAGTCTGAAGCCTTCCATTCAAGTCACAATTTTGCCAAGTCTTAGCTGTGTGACTGGCCAGGAGATTCAAACATGGGTTCATCCTTTACCCAACCATGAAATGGGGATGACATAGTATATCTTATAGGGATATCATCAAATCAGATTATGGAAACAAAGACATGTTACAACCTGAAAACCCCTTTATAAATGCAATTAAAGGTATAAGTAGGAAAAACATTAGGGCATTTGGAATTCAAAAGATGCTTTAAATAAATCCTAGCTCATTTAATTCAAATTTTAAGAATTTTCCTTCCTGTATTATTTTTGTCCTCTTCTCTTTGTTTTTTTATCTTTCCTTCAATCATTTGATTTGTTTTTCTCAGGAGCAAGAAATGAATTCAGGCTCATATTTCATCCCCAGGTAGGTAGTCTTTTTTTTTTTTTTTTATTAAATCATGGTTGTGTACATAAATGCAATCATGGGGTACAATGTGCTGGTTTTATATACAATTTGAACTGGTTAACATAGCTTTCATGGCATTTTCTTTGTTATTGTGTTCAGACATTTGTATTCTATATTTAGTAAGGTAGTCTTGATAAACTCTTTCACAGAGAAACTGCCCATAGAGTAACACAGGGCCAGGCACAGCAGACTTGCCTTCATGAGAACAAAGAAAAGCTCCTTCCAGGCATCATCATCTGGTTCAACATGCACTCGCTTGCAGGAAAGACAAAGATGCAGACCATTCGTGTAAATGATGCAAAACCTCCAAAACGTGGGCCGTCAACCTAGGTTCCCCAGTAAGACAGATACTGACACTAGCTAACACTTACCCAGTACATCCGAACCAAGCACTGTGCTACGTGTTTTACACATTCACATATATGTGAACTCATGTAGTACTCAGGAAAACTTAAGAGATAAGTGTTATTATTCCCATTTCCCACAAACAGAAGTGGAGGCACTGAAAGCTTAAGGATATGTAGCTTGATAAAGTCACAAAACTATTAAGTGGCTGAGCAAAAATGAACACAAAGGCTGCCTGGGCCCCCAAAGCAACACCCACAACATGTTCTTAAACACTGAAGACGACTTCACGACCAGTAACAACAGCTTCTCATTCTGGTCCTCAGATTCTCAGCGTCACTGAGGAACTCAGCACCTCTTCATCCTGTAACTGCTAGGTGGGGCATAAGTGGCCCTACAGTGAAAGCTGGGACAGAAACATGAATGGAAAAGGAAGGGAGAACATGAGAAGGTGAGCAGATATATGGACACTTGGAAACCTTCTTCAGTGGTGTTTGGATTGATCTGGCATGCAGCGATAGTCTCCCATGGTGAATGAGAATCAATCGGATGTGAAGGTGAGAACCGGTTAGTGAAAAGAACTTGGGACTGTAGCCAGGTGGGGCTGGCCCTTAGCCCCATTTGGAATCCTGGAGGGTACAACTTCAAGAGGCCAGGGAAGGCTCCTGCCCCCAAAGTACTCCCTGATTTTCCGTCAAAGCCTCCAGCTCTCTGAGTAGACACCTGTTTAGTTTGGGGCTTGGCTGTCTGGTTGTCCTGTCCCAGGAGGGTGGCCTTCTGCCAGAGGACCCTCTCTTTCTCCACAAAACTCCCCCATGAATTAGGGTTTATTCTTTTAGCTATAAGCTATTCCCCACCTCCAGTGGCGCTATTTCTATCCCTCTTCAAAACTCTTTACCAGCTTTCTTCCTAGCACATGATATAATTAACCTGCTTCCCCTGCTATGAATTGGTTATGAACAATGTCATGTTTTTACTTTTTTCACTGATGGCTTGCCCGTGAGAACACATGAAAAGCAGGGCTCGTCAGTGGACAGTCGTGTCTGTGCTGCTTGCCTTCTCGGAGGAGACTGAGGAAGAGACAACGAGTTGCCTTCAGACTCGAAGGCCCATGTCATGGTATCACTGCCAGGAGCTCAGAAAGAGGAACAAAGTCTGGGCAAGCCAATCCCAATGAAAAATGAAGTAAAATAAAGATTTGCTTGATCATTTCTTCTGAAAATAATAAAAATTTTTTTCTAGACTGACAGGCGTTTTTTTCTTGTGGTCGTTATTTTAATTTTTTAGATTATTGTGCCTTGATTCCATTTTAAGATGGGCTGAGGCCTGCCTGCCATAGCAACTAGAAGTTCACTCTTATAAGTGATCTCAAATACTGGTAGCAAAAGGAACGAGAAACTGTTATGATGACCAAATCTGTACCTTTCTCATTTTAATTTCTGCAGGATGGAGACTGGAACCTACCAGAATTCTCAATGGATTTGTGCATTGCAAATTTATTTCTGCAGATTTACTTCTGTTGCCTTGGTTCCCAAGACTATATATAGTGATGAAAACTAGAGGAATAAAGAAAGCACTGCTAGGATATTTTAATGTCCTTCTCTGCCTGTGTTATCCTTCACCATCTCTCTCCTTCTGTCAGTGTCTCTAAACCGTTAATCTCCGTGTCACTCCCCATGCTCCCTTGCCGTCTGTCTGCCTTTCTGACTGTGCCTTAGACTTTCTTCCAACCTGCGCCACTTTCCGTCGGCCTCCCTCTCTCTGCCTGCCTTTCTCTTTCTGTTTCTATCTCTCTTCCTGTTGGGATTTCTCTCTGTCTTTATTCCGAACTTGAACAAGTTATCTATGTGCCTCAGTTATCTGCAAAGTGGGGATAACAGCAAAAACCTCATAGGGCTGTTAGAAAGGTGCTCACTCCGTCACAGCTCCACTGGCCTCTCTGCTCTTTTCTGAATATTCTAGAAGCAACCTCTCATCAAGGCAGTTGCTGTAACTCCCCAACTTTCTTCTAGTCATGGCCCACATCTCATATTCTCGGGGTCTCTATCCTGTCCTTTATTTAATATTGCAACTTGCTACCACCAATCCCTTCACCCTCTACATTTCTCTATTACACAGCATCTTCTAACATATGACATAATTTGCTTATTTACTGTGCTTAGGTATTCTATTTCTGTTCCCTCACCACATAAGAAACATCACAAAGGAAGAATCTTGTTCAAAATGTTCCATTTTTGACAGGCGCACGGCCTTCAGATACATGAAGAATTGCTCAAATAGACTCTTTTCTGTCCCTTTTCCTTCCTTTGCAAACCTGCTGAGAGAAACAATTAAGGCATTACACCAGTGATTTTAACCGGTGTGCCACAGTACAGAATCTTAGGCATGCTGTGAAAAAATTTAAAGATAGTTAAATTATTTTCCAAAGATGTTCACAGCACAGTAAGTATATATTTTTTTGTTGTTGTTGTTCTTAACTCTTTTTTCTTTTGATCAACATAATTTAAGTGTGTTGCGGAATTTAAGTATAGGTTCAAATGTGCCTTGAGATTAAAAATTTTGAAAAACATTCCACTACATCAAGATTTCCACAGAGTGAGGTACTCAGGCTTTTCCTTTTGTGGTCCCGCAGCAGATAAATGGGTGCTCAGATGGTGAACTCCTTGCCCACCAGCCTTCCATGGTGCTGGATTCCTGGCAGCTCCATCAGAGCTGGGCATGCCCTGAAGTGGAGAAACATTGATCCTCCTTGGTCACCCTGTGGGTGAATTGGGAAAACGATAGACCTGGCATGGTAAAAGATAGACCTTCTTGGTTGAGGGAGGTGAGGGATTCTTCATGGGCAGATTACAAGGAGGGTGTAGTGTGGATCCTAGCTGCAATGTGCTCACAGAGTACAACCCCCCCCACACACACACGTACACACAGAAGGGCTGCATTCTCTGCTCAGGCTGGGTTCCTGGGTCGGGAGACTTCTGGCCAATAGCACAGTCATGGAGGAACTTGACTGGCCTGAGATCAAGACTGCCAGTGGTTGCTGGGTAGGAGAGGCTCTGTGGAGTCAGAGGTGTGGAAAGAGTAAAGCCCACTGAAGGCTAACAGTCTGTGCATCTCAGACATACCTGACTCCACAAACAGACTTTGTGGTTGGGTGAGACCACCTGGTGACCATAGTGATATTCAGCAATCAAGCTAAAAAGATTTTTCACAGCTAAGGATACCACAAACAAAGCAGACAAACTTCAGAATGGGAGAAAATTTTTGCATGTTATGAATCTGCCAAAGTCCTGATAACTAGAATCAAATAACTGAGAACTCAAATTAAACAAGTGGAGAATAGCAAACAACTCCCTCTATAAGTGGGCAAGAGACTTGAACAGAAACTTCTCTAAAGATGACAGATGAATGGCCAAAAAACACATGAAATAATGATCATTGTCTTCAATCATCAGAGAAATTCAAATCAAATCCACATTGAGATATCACCTCACCCCAACAAGAATAGCACACATCACAAAGTCCCCAAACTGCAGATGCTGGCAAGGATGTGGGGAAAAGTGAATCCATCTATGCTGTGAATGGAATTGCAGACTAATACAACCTTTATGGAAAGAATTTTGGAGAATCTTCAAAGAGCTAAAAGTTGACTTTCCTTTTGATCCTGCACTTCCGTTACTATGCATCTACCCAGAAGAAAAAAAAAATCATTTTGCAACAAAGACATTTGCACAAGAATGTTTTTGCAACTCAGTTCATAACTGCCAAGTTGTGAAAGCAACTCAAATGCCCATCAAACGTGATGGATCAACAAATTGTGGTATATGTATACCATGTAATATTATTCAGCCATAAAAAGATGGAGTCTTTACATCTTTTATGTTTACCTGGATGGAAATGAAACACATTCATCTTAGTAAAGTATTAAAAGAATGAAAAAATAAATATCCAATGTACCCAATACTAATATTGAGTGAAATATACAAACAATTACATGGTCATATGAAAAATAAAACACAAATATAGTCCCGTATGGGGACAGAGGGAAGAAGGAGAAAGGAGGGGAGAGGAAGGATTGACAGAGCAAGGAGGGCATTTGGTGGGATCTCACCTAATTGGCACAATGTGAGGGTGTATATAGCATGCCCCCTGGTGAGGGGCTCTTTTACAACTGGAACTTTACCTTGGAAATGAGAACAATGTACTTTAAAAAATTGTATCCTCATATTAATTTAAAATAAAAAGTATTTTAAAAGGTAGAAGAATTCATAGAGGTTAAACAAAATTATTCATTCTGATGGTGAAACAAGGAGGAGAAAGAAAATGATAATGATGGAAAGAAGAAATACAAAATAGGGATCCTAAGAGAAGATTAGGCACAGCTGTAAAGATAAAGCAGGCTACAGCTCAAATGCAGCATCATCAGGAACAATATGAAACTCACAGCCAAAAAAGGAGGAGGGGAGATGACAATTGGCTAGTATCATAAGGCCTCAATCAGGAATAGCACCCAAAACTCCACTGGATGCTTTCCAACTATTTATTGATAATTAAACTGTGGATGCGATCATGAAATTTATAAACCAGAAACTACATCTAGTCAAAAAGTTATGTAAAGCCATATTCATCCAAAATTCTGGTGATTTGGTAAAAGAAGAAATATTAGGACTAATTTTAATTTTAAATTGTGGTGTATACCACCAAAATAAAGCCAATATCCAAGATCATTTCAGTGAGAAGAATTTTTCAGTTTACCATGCTACAGTTTCAGAACCCCGACTGTGACTCCTATTTAAATGTAGACATTTTGATGCTGCTGCAACACATGAAACTTGCAGACAGCATGGTAAGTTTACTCCAGTTCAAGAGCTTTAAAATATAGTTACAAATAAACTCTCACTTTACTACAACCCTCATAAGTCTGTCACTGTCAATGAAAAAGCGTATGTCCATGTACATTCAGACTGTACATACCAACTATATGTAGGAAGTATGGAATTGCAGTGAATATTTTGTGTGATTCTTCTACAAACTATTGTTTTGTAGTGGAGCAACATGTAGGGAAGCAAGAGAACTTTCCAAGAATTATAGTAGTGGCTCCAAGATTGTAAAAAGGCTGGTTCAGAAATATCATTTGTATCAGTCTGGAAGAAATATCATGGACAGAAAATTTACCTACATTGCCATGTTTTTTGACTTGCTTCAAAAGTATAAAACCACAGTTGGTATGCTTTGCAATGAGGAAAGGGCTTCTTCAAGAACTCAAGAGAGCATTGATATCCTATTAGTTGTGTTTCCCTGGAGCCCAAGTTTCGGTGCCATCACAAAAGAAGCAGGCAGGACAATGGATTGTAAACTGGAAGCTTGCAGGAGGTGGACTTCCCATGCATGTTGGGGAAAAGGCCCCCAAGCAAACTCTGCAGCTGCTATTTATTGAGAACAAGCTCCCCTCCTCCGCCCCTGACCCCCCCCCCACTGGAATTCTACAGCTGATCAATTTCCTACTGCCAACATCTGTTCTATGTATGTTTCAAAAAACTGCCACTTTGTCTCTGCAAATCTGCTACATATCTACACATCTTGCTGCATAGGTTGCTACATAGTTTGTTATGTCGATCACTACATAGGTTGTTACATAGGTTGCTACATATCTTATTACACAGGTTGCTACATACCCTGTTACATAAGCTGCTACATATTCTTTTACACAGGTTTCTACACCCAGGAATTTGAGGTTGCTGTGAGCTATGATGCCATTGCGCTCTACCAAAGGTGGTAAAGTAACACTCTGTCTCAACAACAACAAAATAATAAGGCTTATGATAGTCCTATGAGTTTTGACATCCAAAACTCATGTCACATAAATACTACTAATAAGCAAAAAAGTCTTATAGGTCAGTCCAGTAATGCCTTAGTGGAAATGGTCAAAAATACAAAATTGTCACAAATGCAATGATGAACATACTAAACATAGCATTCCAAAGAATTGTAAATTTTATATGAATATTCCAATTGCTATGAGCTAACAAATAATTATGGTTTACTTAAATTGATGAATACTTCAAATACCTGCTAAATATGATGGTTAGAAGAAAAAGTTTAAGTTGCTTGGTTATAAAGAAAACAAATAAATGCTAATAGAATCTCAGTACTTCAAAATCGGGTTTTAAAGTTTGAATATTTGGTAGGTGAATGTATGGGAAAATAGTTTAGACACTTTTAATAATCAAATAATATAGAAGTGAGACTTGTAGAGTGGATGAATGAGGAACCTGGCAAATCTTCTGCCCCAAAACAATGGTAAAATTGGGTTAAAATGTAAAAACAAACATTTGAGATTTTGGAGATTGACCAATGACATAACAACAATTTGAGACTTGGTTTCTCAAGAAAATCTAAAAATCTCAGTGAGAGCACTGAGAATCAGTGCTATGTGCCAGTCTTTGAGTAATGACAGCAGCACTACTAGTGGGGTCTTACTTTATTTAAACCAGAACACAGAAAACCCTGTGCCAATTGATGTTGTCAAAATCCATAAAAGTGAGGGGAAGTGCCTGTGGCTCAGTGAGTAAGGGTGCCAGCCCTATATACCGAGGGTTGCAGGTTCAAACCGGACCCTGGCCAAATTGCAATAAAAAAAATAGCTGGGGGTTGTGGCGGGCGCCTGTGGTTCTAGCTACTTTGGAGGCTGAGGTAAAAGAATCACCTAAGCCCAAGAGCTGGAGGTTGCTGTGAACTGTGATGCCACAGCACTCTACCAAGGATGACAAAGTGAGACTCTGTCTCAAAAAAAACAAAAAACAAAAAACAAACAAAAAAAAAAAAGAATGAAGGGCAGAGCAAGATGACAGACAAGAGACATCTCCTTAACAGCCACCCATGGTGAGACAGGGCAGAGAGGACTCCAACCAATTCTGCCTGGGTTATCTTTCCCAGAAACATCACACCAGGGCTCAATGAAGCAGTAGGGTACTCCAGAAGCCAAGGAGGAAGTCAAGAACATCCTATAAGTGCCTATGTGCAGCAAGAGACTGACTGGATGACACTCCAGGGGAAAGGCCTGTCCTGAATTTTTTTTTTTTTTTTTTATTGAATCATAGCTGTGTACAATAATTCAATCATGGGGTACAGTGTGTGGGCTTCAGATATAATCGGAGATATTTTCATCAACCTGATTGCGATAACATTCAAGAGACTTTCTCATTACTATGTGAGAACATTTTTGATCCATATTTAGAAGTTTTCTCCTGACCATTCAAATATACACCACTGGTGTGATCCTGCCCTTCCTATTTGCTTTTAAAAATGTGATTTTTTTCTAAAGTAGTTTACAAGGAGGAATCCATCCTAATTCCCATGTTGCTTTTAAGGAAAAGCTAGTCAGTGAAAAGATACTCTTTTTTTTTTTTTCTATATGAACACTTTAGAGATTGTCACATCACATTGAAGAAATTTAAGAACAACCCTGGTGGGAGCAAAATCCTGTGTACACATAGGAGCAGAGTGTGGAATGATGGAAAATGGGGACTTGGAGGGGTGAGGAATGAGACGGTCTGGAAGACGGGAGGTTTCTTTGTGGACACCACGTGAGCTGCTTCAGTGATAGATACACTGAGGGCCCTGATTTCAGCACCGTGCAATACATCAGTGTACCAAAATTACACTTGTGCCCTAAAATACACACTAACAAAAATAAATGGAAATTTTTTAATTGAAAAACTAAAAGCAACCCTGACTTTCTTTACCTAAGTGGTCTTCACATAAGCTGTCTCCCTGTCTAAAATGCTCAGCCCCTAAGTCATTTGTCCCAGTCCTCAGGATTTAGTTTGTACATCGCTTATTCATAGAGGACTTCAATCTAAATTATGTCACCCTGCTATGCTTTCTCAGTGCCACTCTGCACTGTTCTTTGACAATTCTCATCACAATTTATAATCACTGTATTTCACAGAACCTAAGATGCCAGTGATGATAAAATGCACCATTATTGTATGTACCTCTGTGAAAGTTGAAAAAAACAAGCTCAAGGTGAAGAATTTAGCATAAGCCTCCCTGCAGGAAGCTGACCCACCATGGAAGGGCACGTGAGAAACTAACGCAGCAGGTAGACACAGCAGGGAAACCTGCCACTCACACCCCAGGTGGAAGACCGAAGAAAAGTCTTCTGGGAATTTAAATCAAGAGGTGATGATTATGTAGGTTTGTGACTTAAAGTCCAACTACAAGTGCGGATAAGAAAATCTCCACTGCAGAGTATGGTTTACGGGGAGTGCCCCATGTTGAGAGTAGCCTGGGTGAAAGCAGCCAGTGCAAATACTCTCTGGAAGAGGCTGACTCCCTTCCAGCCAACTTGATCATAAGATATATTAATAGCACAATGTGCCTCAAAACTGGAAGAAGCCAGTGCAAATACTCTCTGGAAGAGCCTGACTCCCTTCCAGCCAACTTGATCTTAAGACATATTAATAGCACAATATGCCTCACAACTGGATATCCTGAGATGTTTAAAAAACAGTTACATCTAAAAATCAATGAAATATGTTATAATTTATTTGTATGGATCTATGCCTTTGCCTAAGGCTCATAAACAGGGTTGGCGTCTGTTTCCTCACAACTTTACCTTCTTTGCTAAGCATAGTGAACATTCAATAAATAGAAATGGAATGAATCAGTGAGGGAAACAAATTCCTTTTGAGCTTCACTCATTGAAACCTTGACTTAAAAAAAAAATTCCAATTCTTTTCCCTTATGTTTGTTGAGTCAGTTCTCAATATAGTGGAAAAGCACTAAACCTAGAAATTGGAAACCCAGTTTTGGCCTTAGCATCCTTGCTGGTTGGCCCTAGGAACTTGGACAAAGGCTTTAATCTTCCTGGTCCACAAGGTACCTCTCTAAAATGATAGGATTGTATCTTATTATCTCCAGGGTCTGTTCCGATTCTAACAGATTGTGCTTGGATAGTATGAAAAAATAATAAGGGGGCCCACGATTGTGGGGTGTTCATCATCATAGTTATTACCTCCCCTCTCCTGCTCATCACATAGGCAGTTGACATGGTGCTGAGAACTTGGAAATGCGTGAAATCCTGGTATTTCATTTTAGGACTGTTTCACTACATGAGGATTGCACTTTCCATGATTGCTTTAAACAGTTCCATGCAATGATGTAAATTTCAGTTAACGTGAATAAAGAATGAGGAAGTGAGCGTGAGGAGAATAAAATATGACCAGAGGAATCAGGTGTTTGTCCAGCTTGCAGGCCCGATGGGTATAGTCCCCGGGTATAATCCCGGGGAAGATAGGAAGGTGTATGTCACCTCTAGAAAAGGGAAGGTAATGTGTGTATGAACCTGTCCCAGAGAAAAAGAATAGGAACAAGCCTGACCATCTGCCTGGTGGGCTGGGAAGGAGAAAGGAAAGAGCTAGACGAGGCAGAGACTCAGACCTGGACGTGCTGCATTCTTGTTCTGGACAGCGCCTCGTGAAATACACATCCTGGCAACCACCCCTCCTGCCTTCATTCACATGAGATCTTTGTTTTTCTCTTCTGCACATTTTATTTCATTTGTTTTTATTTTTATTTTATTTATTTATTTTGAGACAGAGTCTCAAGCTGTCACGCTGGGGAGAGTGCCATGGTGTCATAGCTCACTGCAACCTCCAACTCTTGGGCTCAGTGATTCTCTTGCTTCAGTTTTTCTGTTTTATTAGAGGGAGGGTCTCGCTTTTGCTCAGGTTGGTCTCAAACTCGTGACCTCAAGCAATCCACCTATCTCAGCCTCCCAGAGTGCAAGGATCGTAGGCTTGAGCCACCATGCCTGGCATTTACTTTTTATTTTAGTGTGCCAATGTTTATAATCCATCGCAAAGACCTTTGGAATGAAGAGCAATATGCATGCTTTATAGAAATGGAGAAAAATGGAGAAAAAACCAGTATCTATTGGGCTCAGTGCAGATAATTATAAGGTCTTCAATTTTAGAACGGAAAAGGTAGGGGCTTTAAGGTGTTTATTTTGGGAATTTGAAAGTATAGTAGAATCCTAGTTTTCCTATATTTTTTTTTCCTGAGAAGTCAGGTGGGTGTGTATGCATGTGACTGCTTGGTGACAGAGGAATGCAGGCATGGAGTTGGGGCTAAGGGTGCTAAATATTACAGTTACACCATGTAACTGAAAATGACAATTACATCTTTCTTATATGATGTCAAGGAATCAGAACAGATCTCATTCTTACACACACACATTCGCATAGAGCCCATATGTCAGTTTTCAGAGAATTAGAACACGATCAAATTCACTTAAAACTAAAATATGCTGCATATAGTTTTAATCTTTCTTTGATGATTCAGAAGCTATTTTAGGATCCTTATGCCTCTGGGTTATTACTATGAACATAAATTATTATCATGCAATTCTGCACAATTTAGGTGGTTCACATTCTTTTAGTTCTTTTATCCTGAATGAATAGGATCTTCCTATAGTACTTTAATTACTGTGCAGAGTTAATAATGAAAGTGCAGATCATTTTACAGTGTGATTGGGGTCTGCTTGGAAGAAAACAATAGGACTTACCCCAAAGTGGAAATGTATGTGAAAACTCTGCTAGTTGTGCTTTTTTGATGATTGATTTCCCAAACTAAATATGTAAGAATTCTAAGGAGGAGGAGTTTATATATATTTCAAGGAGTAATAGAAAATTATAGTGAGGAAGTAGCATTTGAGCTCGACTCTGGGGTATCATCAATTAATTGAGATCAGAGGGCATTCCAGGGGAAGTAACAGTAGGAACATAGGGGCTGAGGTGGTTTAGAGGGAGTCCCTTCCTTCTTACTCAAAATTACACAGGCACACAGGAGAACAGCATCAACATCCTCTTGTTAGAAATGCAGAATCACTGGGCCCAGTGGCTCATGCCTGTAATCCTACCACTCTGGGAGGCCAAGGCAGGCGGATTGCTTGAGCTCAGGTGTCTGAGACTAGACTGAGCAAGAGTGAGACTCTGTCTCTACTAAAAATAGAAAAACTAGCTGGGCGTTTTGGTGGGTGCCTGTATTCCCAGCTACTTGGAAGGCAGAGGCAAGAAGATTGCTTGAGCCCAAGAGTTTGAGGTTGCTGTGAGCTATGATGCCATTGCACTCTATCCAGGTTGACAGAGTGAGATTCTGTCTCAAAAAAAAAAGGAAAAGAAGAAAAGAACAAAAGAAATGCAGAATCTCAGGCCCTTACTGCAGAATCTAAAAAGTTGGACCAAGATCCCCGTGATCCCCGTGTGATTCCATGCATATTAAGTTTTTTTATTTTTTTAGGGACAGAGTCTCACTTCATAGCCCTCGGTGGAGTGCTGTGGCGTTACACAGCTCACAGCAACCTCCAACTCCTGGGCTTAGGCTATTCTCTTGCCTCAGCCTCCCGAGTAGCTGGGACTACAGGCACCCGCTACAACGCCCAGCTATTTTTTGTTTTTGGAGTTTAGCTGGGGCCGGGCTTGAACCTGCCACCCTCAGTATATGGGGCCGGCGCCCTACTTGCTGAGCCACAGGCACTGCCCTTTTTTTTTTTTTTTGAGACAGAGCCTCAAGCTGTCACCCTGGATAGAGTGCCATGACATCACAGCTCACAGCAACCTCCAATTCCTGGACTCAAGCGAGTCTCTTGCCTCTGCCTCCCAAGTAGCTGGGACTACAGGCGCCCGCCACAACGCCCGGCCATTTTTTGGTTGCAGCCGTCATTGTTGTTTGACAGGCCCAGGCTGGATTTGAACCCGCCAGCTCAGGTGTACATGGCTGGCGCCTTAGCCTGTTGAGCCACAGGCGCCGAGCCGCATATTAAGTTTTGAGATATCCTAGTTTAGGAAATCATTTGTATTGTTTGTAAGTAAGGCTAAAGTTTGTTTTTTATTTTATTTTATTTTTTGCAATTTATTTATTTATTTTTTTGGCCGAGGCTGGGTTTGAACCCGCCACCTGCGGCATATGGGGATGACGCCCTACTCCTTTGAGCCACAGGCACGGCCCAAGGCTGAAGTTTGTATTATGTAATGAGGAGCCTTGATACCATGAGAAAGGATCTAGACTTTATTTGGGAGATTATGTAAAGGGTTATCAGCTTATGAGCAGATACCGATGGGCAGCCTAGACACTAAATTACCATCTGCTGATTTGAAAATACTTTAGGAGTGTTACTCTAGATTTGGTGTTTCAGATGCATATTAGCGAAGAACCAGAGAGTCCAGGGGAGAATACTTAAAAGGCCTTGAGATTGTCCAAGTCAGAGATTTAACTTGAGAAATTGCATACAGAGGAAAATCTATTTAACAAGGGTACCTTGGAGTATATTCACCCTTCAATTACAGAACTGAATTTTTCACTCTAGACTTTGAGTGACGGTAATTAACGGAGCTCCCTCAATCTGACCAGTGTTGATTTCATTTCTCCTCTTGTCAGTATTGTCTGATTCTGCTAAAAACGAGGGCTGGATGCACATCCTCCCCTCAAAATCTACTTAATTAATTCAGTTGGGCTTCAGCTTTAAAAGCTTCTGAAGGGCTTATTTACTCTGCATCTGAATACACACTAAGAGAATGAGGGCATGTTGGCATTAAGTGGCAGAGTTATAAAATCTGTGTGTAAATACAGCCAATGCATCGTTGTTATTGACAAAGAAAGAAAACCAACATGTATTAAACACGGGCCAAGGTTTGCTACTCAGGTAGTGACCTTCCATAAGTCTTTCCATAGAGGACTTCCTTTTCGTTTCAACGAATTCATGAGATAGTTATTTTTGCTCTTGTGCAAAAGCATGAGTCCAGAGACCGGCACATGCTGTTCGCTCAAGGGTCCCAGGCTCTGAGCCACAGGAGTCAGACTTGGGACTGCCTGACTTCAATGATGGGGCTTTCTCTCTCACACCATGATACCTCTTGGAGAAAGTGTGACCTAAGAACTCTTTGAAATCATGGTTGGAATTAAATTTTCCAGTGAAATGGATAGAAAAAGGAGACATGAAAAAGGAAGTGATGAGAGAAGTCAGGTCTCGGGTTGGGTGGGTTGTGTGGTCAGAGGCCTTTAAGCTGGGTTGGGATTTGCCCTGTATTAGGGGGCTGCCATCCAGCCCTTCAGAAAAGGCAGCACCTTTTTTTCTTTTGCAGTTTTTGGCCATGACCGGATTTGAACCTGCCACCTCTGGTATATGAGACCGGTGCCCTACTCCTTGAGCCACAGGCACCACCCAAGGCAGTACCTTTTCTGTGAAGCTAAAAGCTTGGGGAGAAAAGTGAGTGGCCTCTGAGAACAGGGGTTGATTGATCTTATAGACTCTTGAAGTTTTTGTAGGATAACAATGTCAGGTTTTCCCCAGTGAATGGGTCTATGAGACACACAGACTCTCCAGGGTTAGCCTAGTGACAATCAGTTTAGGAATTTTGATCTTCACAATGTCTTTCAGCCTCCCCAGGGCTTCTGCTATGCCCTCTGCAATAAAGCCAGTGGTGGGCATGATTAAATGCTTCACCTTCAGATGATGCCACTTATCCCTTACAATGGGCCCATGAGATAGCTATTTTTATCCCCACGTGCAAACGAGGACATTGAAACTTGCTTAAAGTCACGCAGCTAGTGAGTGCAAAACTATGGTTTGTACTTACTCATAGATCTGTCCATTGATCACCCAGGCAAGTTCTCACAACTGGTATGCTACGCTGCCTGTTATACATCTTTTCTTCCTGGTTGTTTATTAACTTCGCTCCCTTTCTCACTGGATTGTGAGCCATTTGAGAACAGACCTGAGTCTTATCTCTGGGCATTTGAGGCCTAGGACTGTACCTGACACACAGTAGGCACTACAGACACACTGGAAGGAAGAAACAGATAGATGGACGGTGGGCTAAATTATTAAAATATTTAATGTCTATCTGTGCCTTTTCTGTATGTAAATGTAAATCTTTCTATATATTTAATATACATAACTTTCTAGCATCCTGAACTTTTCACTTGATAGTGTAAAATGAGCTTCTTCTAAAAATTATTTTGACATTAGAAAATAAATATGTATGATTGTTACATATTTATAATAATTAAAGGTAATTTTTTTAAAATAATGTTTCCCATTTCTCTTCCCACTGGAAAAACAAGCTGTTTATTGAGGGAATATATTAAAATACATAACCTTGAGATTTGTTCATGGGTTGTTCTATCTTCTAGAACTCTATTAAAAACTTAATTTTCACAAAAAATTAGCCATCCTCAAGCTGGACTAGATGGAGTTGTAAGGACAAAGATATGTAAGGTTATTTCCAAGAGCCACAATATTTTAGGAAATGAATCTAAAATCCCCAAAACAGCACAAAAGCAAATGTTTGAGCTGTTAGTAGATTACTATTAGATTACTACAACACTCTGGATTTTTATGCTTTTTTTGTTTGTTCTTATTGAGAGAGTCTCACTATGTCACCCTCAGTA
>CAUYRH010145387.1:0-28213 GCA_963574655.1 Perodicticus potto
TGGGCACCTGTAGTCCCAGCCACTTGGGAGGTGGAGGCAGGAGACTCGCTTGAGTCCAGGAATTGGAGGTTGCTGTGAGCTGTGATGCCACAGCACTCTATCCAGGGTGACAGCTTGAGGCTCTGTCTCAAAAAAAAAAAAATGACTTATTAAAGATGTTTGTAATAATTGCCTCTGAAAAGTTCTTTCAGTTTCATATCTCTGAAGGCATTTTCTTACCTTCTGACTTGATGTAATATAATAAAAATATGTAAAGTATAATGTTTAGAACTTTGTAGTGAAAGCTATGATGTTCTAACATATTAATGATGGCTTGCAAGGAAGATTATCCATTTGTACTATTCAAATGAGCTACTTTAGAAAACTGAGAATATTAAAATTTTATTCCACAGTTAAATTTCTCCAAAAGCAATACAAAAATAGCACTTATTGTGGATTGAACTTTTACATGGGTAATTTTCCTAGATGGCCCCAAAAGCCTAAATAAATAATCTCTTCTGGGAAGAATAAGTTTTCCTAGGTAACTATGGTGTTCTTTAAAAGAACTGTGCATGAAAAGTATGACTAGAATTATATCATTTGTATAAGAAAATCACATTTTCTTATTTTATTTTGATTTTTAATATATTTTAAAGGACCAAAATCTATCAAAAATGGTCATGACATTATTTCAGACATCTGTCTAAATTCAGAATTCTGTCTGCCGGAGAAGAGATGAAAATCTTTCTTTTGTTCAGATGGACAGAATAGTGAAGAAGTTAAAAGGGAAGAGAAAATATGTCTTGGTTCAAATTCTGGGCCTTCCCACTTCTAATCTTTGTGATATGGGTGTGTTATCTATGTACTTCATTTCTTTATCTGTGAAATGAGGATAATAATAGTGCCAAAGGCTTTGAACATATGGATCCAATTAACAAATGCATACAAATTACTGAGATTAGCGTAAGCACATGTACATACTAAATAATTGTTAGCCGGCATTATTATTTTAAAAGTATTTCATAAGTTTATACTTTATAATGAAGAGCATATTTAAATGCATCCAAAGTTATAACAAATGTTTTAGGGTCTCAATTCCTGCAACTAAATGTTGAAACCCCCCCCTACTCGTATCATCTAGAGGTGGAAATCTTCCTCAGGTAGCAGAGTTGGGGGAAAGGAAAGCAGATAAAACAGCATTTGACAAATTTTTCTCTTGTCATATACAATAAAGATACTATAATGTAGCAAATATCAATGTGTTATCAATAAATTAGTTCTTTATACTAAAGACATGAGATAAACTTTCTTGATTACTTGATTAATTATCTCTCTATGTAAAGAGACATTACAGTTAATGTTATCATAATTTCGAGTCCCAAAGTTAAATGTTATGTACTCATCCTTTCTTTTTTGACATCATTTCTCCTTATGCTTTTTTGTTTAAATCTCAGTATTATATGACTATTTAAATTTTTCAATAACTATATTTGCAAATAATCGTAATTGGATATGTTTAAGAACATAATTGGATGTGTTTAATAAAATAAAGATATTTGCATAGGCACTCTTTTTGCAAGTAAAATGATTCTGCTTGGACTGTTTCTACACTAATGTGTCTACAAATAAATTTGAAATAACTATTACTGATCCAGTAGGATGGAGCAGACAAAAAAGAACATTATAGTGGCAGGAAAGGATGGGAAAATTATTCAAGATCAAGTAGGGTTCTCTAGAAAATGAGCCCATCTCAGTAGGACATAAAGCAATCATTTAAATATGCATAGAACACAATGAAATAGGCTAAATTCTATTAAGTCATTGGAACCTGTTATTCCTCTCCAGAAAATAACAAGGACAATTTATGGAAAATTGGGAACTGAAAATAAATCATAAGATTTATTATTAAATATGTTTAATTGTTTAATTTACGTATGTTAGTACAGTAAGACAGACACAATGCCAGATGATGGAAATGAAACAGTGAATTGAATACAAATCCTGCTCTCATCTTTGAGAATTACATTGAATGAGGCAGGTAACTACACTATGAAGGCTACTGTGGTAAACACTGGATGAATGACCTGGGAATGTCAGGGAAGAAGACAAATCTGACCTCAGGGTATCAGGTAAACAAAACCAGAGTTAGAGTTAGGCAGATATTGGAGAAAGGCAAAAACATCCCAGAAAATAAGGAAGGGTATATGCTTTCTAGATAAGTGCAAGAATAATAGTGGAAACAGCAAAAGTAATAGAGTTAAGGATGTGAAAAGTGGATAAATTGGAGAGGTATGTGTTCTTTATTTTTTTTATTTTGTAGAGACAGAGTCTCACTTTATCACCCTTGGTGGAGTGCCATGGCATCGCACAGCTCACAGCAACCTCCAAGTCCTGAGCTTAGGCGATTCTCTTGCCTCAGCCTCCCGAGTAGCTGGGACTACAGGCGCCCACCACAACGCACGGCTATTTTTTTGTTTTTGCAGTTCGACCGAGGCCGGGTTGGGGTATGTTCTTTATACAATAACTTAAAAAAAGAACATAGATTAAGGGAAGATGCTCAGGCTTCTGGTGAGGATGAAGACAACAATGACAGAGATAAGACATACTGGTGTTAGAGCAGTTTTGTGAAGGTTATGTCCGACATAACTGAGGAATAATAAGAGTCAGTAGTTACTAAGTGAGTAGGAAAGCTCTCGGCCCTAATGATACTGTTTTACGGACTTCTAATGTTGTACCTGCCCTAGACTTTTATTTACACTGCTGATATTACATATCTAATGTAAGACATTTTACAGCTCTAAGAATTTAAGATTACTGAGAGAGGAAGCATACTTTTAAGATAACATGCAGAGTATGGGGGAAAGCTTTGAAATATTTATCTAAATACAGTATTTCAATTCTAATTAAGCTTCTAATTTGATTAATTGCATAATTTAAAGCAAGTTAGTTAATTGCTATGTGCCTCAATTTGCCCATCTTTAAAATTTAGGAAGTGGGTTTCAGAGAACTTAGTATCTCTTTCAAGCTTATATTTTTGGTAACATGTACATTTTTAATGAATTAACGAAAATGGCAATCCTTTCTATGGGAAATGTTCTTAAGTTAGTTTTCATATATTAATCTGCTTTCAATTTTTTATATCAATTTGAACCAACAGATATCTGATGGAATTTGAAGGAACAGAAATTGAACCATACATAATTTTTTTTCTTTATTAAATCATGACTGTGTACATTATTGCATTTATGGGGTACAATGTGCTGAATTGATAAACAATGTGGAATGTTTACGTTGAACTGATTAACGTAACATATATAAATTTTAATGTCACCTTTTTCTACAGCTCTTTCATTTGTGTTCAATGAGTTTTACTTAGAGTTATTATAAGGAAATTATGAAATATAGATTAATGGTTGCATTTTTATGCTTTTGATGTGTTGTTTAATGAGGTATGTGCTGTTTTATATCTTACATCAAAGAAACATCTGCTAGAAACCTCTTATCATACACATCAAGTGATTTTTGCACTAATAAGCATAATCATCTGAATAATAAAATATGGTGCCTCTTTTTCATACCAATGAACTTACCTTATTAACTTGGTTCCCATTTTGAAACAGCTTTTAATTTTAAGTTTTATACTTATTACTACTGGACATTCTCTTATTGAAATAAATTTAAATGGTATATAAAATTTGACAATAAATCACAAGATAGAAACATTAACATTTTTATAAGTCATAGTACATAGTTCAGGGAATTGCTATATTTGTCCTTCATTATTAATATAGTTTCTATAGGAGCAGTCAATAACTTTGCATTTAGGATGTGCATTTTCAGTCACTGAAAATAGTTTGATGAAATAATCAGTATATCCTAAACTTAAAATGAAATGTTAATTGAAGTTAAATAACAGCCTATACACAACCCTTGTATAGATTACCAGATTTAAAATTCCTGAAGTCAACTTCCTCTATTACCAAAACAGCATCCTTCGACCAATGCAAGCATGGTATACAACCAAATTTTCCTTTCAGAAAAATACTGTGAATGGTATGAATATTTTCTGCTTCTGTAGAATAGGTCATTGAGTCATTGTATTTGGCACTGTATTCTGAGGAATATTAATAAAAACTGGAGAAGATAGATATTTATGTATGTAAGATCATAGAATAAACTAAAATAGATAAATAGGGCCAACACTATACAATTAACCATTCTATTTTTCTGCATATATACTCAAACCTTTTATAAATAGTAATCAGAAGCACCAGGACTAAAGTGTCAAATTCATATGATCCCTTAGGAATCTGTTATATAACAGAGTGTCATAACTACCAAATTTATTAGAAAATATTAAGGTTGAAATACCGAATATTAATAATTTCTCCAAGACAGATGAATAAACTGTTCACTACTGGCATGGAAGTTATTGCATTATCCTTATCATTTCCCAGTTCAAAACTTGAAATAACATTATTCAGGGAACTTCTTACAGTGACAGTAAAACCTCATTTGGTTTTAGGATGTGGAAAATAAAGAGTTATGTTTAAAAAATTAAAAAATAAAAATTGCTCTTTAAAAGTATTTTGGTCTATGTCTTTTAGAAACTCATTTATCCTTAAATTAACGGAATTTAGTGAAGGGATCTTAAGGTCTCTTTAAAATAAAAGATTTAGCTGGTGTGGGTGCTTGTAGCCCCAGCTACTAAGGAAACTGAGGAGGGAGGATTGCTTGTACACAGGAGTTTGAGTCAAATAAGGGCGGTGTAGTGAGTTTTGACTTTAAAAAGCAAAATAAAACAAAACAAAAACCTGATTATTTCAATTTCTTATAATACATTTCAGTGTTAATTCACAACTATAGTAATGTTAAAGATGTGTCTTCCAAACCCTTACATTCATCATACCTCTTATCTTCCTGTTTTTAATTTTTTCTAAGCTTGCTATGTATGTGTCAAACTTCTAGATAAAACTGCATGTTGTAGATAACATATTGTTTTTAATTACAACTGAACAAATACATCCCTCATCATTAATCTAACCTGCTCTTTCATTATGAAATTGTTCTATTAATTGCCTGTAGCATGTTGCATTAATTTAATTTTGATGATTTTTTTCATATTTAGGTATTTCTGATAAACTACTAGGTCTTGGTTGGCATTTGAATTAAAATTTCTCAATGTCTCACTCCTACATATTTTTGGGAAAGACTTTGAAAATCCAGAGGATAACAATTTAATCTTACTTTTGTTTGACCTTGGTTACCTCAGCTTAAAAGAATTTACAGCAAGTCATCCATCTCAATTCTTAACTTCTATGCCCTTTATCTCATTTCTTATGTAATAAATTGCTTTTTATATTTGTAGGTCTGAAAAATGACTTGAGAAGAAAAGAAAGATTGTGTTTTAAGACTGAGAACAGAGGCAAAAACCTACTTTAAATAAAAAGGAAAGGAAGATCCTTCTAAATGTATCAGAAAAACTTGAGAATGTCATATATAAAAGATGCTTTCAGTAAACCAAAATGTAGAAAGATTATAAAATACAAATTCTAAGAACTTGTTTTTTTCCTTTTTGGAAGTAAAGACATTTAAATGGGTCACTGAGTAACATTTGAAATAACATCAATGTATGGCTACCTTGAAAAGGATGGTTCCCGAATGGATGGTGCATGTCTGTGTGTGTGAATCTTATGTTTTAAAGGCATTTTCACATTTAGATGTTGAATAAAATACTAATTTTTTAAATTGAATATAAGCTTGCATTCACATTAAATATTTGGTACAGAAATAATCAGACCTGATTTAGAACAAGGTTCAAATTCTGATTACAGAAAATAAATGGAACAAAGGAATAATGTTTTAAAAAGCATTACAGATAGAAATTGGAAAAATTGATAATGTTGGAAGTGCTATATAAAAAGAACACTATTTATGAAGAAAATAGAGTTGCAAGGAGGGGAAGTCATCCAAAAGATTAAGATACAACGAAATGGCAATCAAATGTAATCATGTGAATCGTATTTGGATTCTGACTCATATAAACTCACTGCAAAATAATTTTTTAAATTATACATGAAAGAAGGAAAATTTAATATTCCTTAAATATTCATATCCATCCTTTTTAATTTCAGGTTAATGTGAGGGTGTAAACAACTAGGCTATATTATTTGCATATGTTAGGTAGAGTCCCTTTTATAGCTGTACTCTGCACCCAAAAAGTGTGACAATACCTTTTCCTTATGTCCATTAAGTGGGAGAACATGAATTCCCTTCCTCTCTCCCCTCCACCCCTGCTTAATTCTCCCTCTTCATAACTTGAATTGAATTGGATTTTGTACTTATCTGTTCATGCATTGTGTCATCTACTGGCTTCATATTAGTAGTGAATACAATGGATAGTTCATTTTCCATTTTTTTGATACTTTTCTAAGAAGAATGTGCTTCAACTTCATCCAGGTCAGTACAAAAGATATAAGTCTCTACTTTTTTATGGTTGAGTAGTATTCCATAGTACATATAACAAAGTTTGTTCATCTATTCCTGGATTGATGGGTATTTATATTGTCTCTACATTTGGCGATTGTAAATGTAGCTGCAACAAAAAATCTAGTGCATATGTCTTTATGGTGCAATGTTTTTTCTCTTCTGGGTGTGTTCTGATAATGGGATTACAGAATCAAATGAAAGGCCTACTTTAACTTATGTGAGAACTCTCCATACATCTTTCCAAAAAGACTATATGATTTGCAGTTCCTCCTAAAGTGTAAAAGTGTTTCCCTCTCTTCACATCCACATGAGCATTGCAACTTTGGGACTTTGTGATGTGGGCTATTCTCACTGGTGTTAGGTGGTATCTCAGAGTGGTTTTGATTTTCATTTCTCTGATGATTAAGGAAGAAGAGCACTTTTTTCATATGTTTGTTAGCTTATTTCCTCGTGTGCAGGTCTAGAGAGATGGTGTGCTTCCAGGTCCATTTCCTCCACATTGTCAAATTTCTACTTTTTAGAGATAATCTCTTGTATCTCTGTGGTAGCAGTTGTTTCCCCTTTTCATGTCTGATTGAGCTTCTTAGAGATTTTACTTTTCTGTTTCTATTTAATCTGGCCAAAAGTTTGCCAATTTTATTTATATTTTTGAAGAACTACGTTTTGTTTTATTGATTATCTGAATGATTCTTTTGTTTTCAATTTTATTTATTTCTGACTTAATTTTGGTGATTTCTTTTCATCTGCTAGATTTGGGATTGGATTGCTCTTCCTTTTCCATTTCTTTAAGTTGATTGATTAGTTTCGTTTCATTGATTATCTGAATGATTCTTTTGTTTTCAATTTTATTTATTTCTGACTTAATTTTGGTGATTTCCTTTCATCTGCTAGATTTGGGATTGGATTGCTCTTCCTTTTCCTTTTCTTTAATTTGATTTATTAGTTTTTGGTGGGCCCTTTTTTCTTTTTTTGTCTGTAGGCATTTAATATGAAAAATTCCTCTCTTTGGTCCACTTTTGCACTGTCCCATAGGTTTTGGTAGCTTGTAGCTTCATTGTTGTTTTGTTTGAGGAATTTAATAATTTCCTCCTTTATCTCTTTATTGACCCAACTGTCTCAGCATTAGGTTGTTTAATTTCACACATCCACATCTCTAGGACTTTGGGGGGCCATGCTGGATGGGTCCCTTGATATCAAGATCTACTTACCAGCCTAAGCAAAAAAAAAAAAGACCCCAACCTGCCAAATAGAGAAAGCAAATGAACAAAAAAACAGTAGTATTTCATAGTGGGGACCTACCAATGACATCTTTCCAAAGGCCAAAGTTAGAGGGACACCATAGACCATGAGTTTGTGGTCTCCTCAAGCCAGACCAATGCTGTGACACCCCAACCAGACTAATGTCATGAATCTCAGCCCTAGAAGCAAAGGAAAAAAATAGTAATAAAAGTAGTAAAATAAAATAAAAAAATAAATATATAAACTGAAGGAAAAAAAGGATAAATTAGTTTTTATAGAAGACATGTATGTGGATAAGATGAGAAAAGTAGAAAAATATCTACGAAAGGAGAGAAATAAACAACAAAATAAATAAAAGGGGCTGAAAAACTATAACCAAAATGTAGGAGCCCTTGCTATTGAAGAAAGTAAAACTGAAACAATAAAAATACACCCAAACCAAAACATACCAAACAAAAAAACAACAACAGCAATAACAAAACAGTCAGAGAACTAAGTAAAAAAATTGAGAAAAAAACAAAAAATAAAAAAAGAGAGAGAGAGAGAAGAAAAAAATATATGTGAATGTGTGCTTATACCCACACATATATACAGGTTGGCCATCAAGTCCATGTGCAGTTTTAAATTGCACATGAAATTTATAGCCACCATATATATATCAAAATATTGCTTGGATATGGTGGCACTGTGGGTTTAGGAGATGAAGAATACATGCTTTTTTCACATAATATTGGAGGTCAGAAGCCGCTCTCCAGTTTCAGAGTAAACCAAGACATGTCCTCCTTAGCTACTACCCCCCAGTCAGGGCTCAGTCACTTCACCAGGACTCAGTCTCTGTGGAATTAAGATCCCAACGTTCTCACCACATCTAACAGGTGGCATGTCTGTACCTTTCAAACAGTGCCCCTGATAGCAAAGTGATTTTCAAACTACCCTGCGAGGAAAGAAAGGAGGAGGAGGAACACTCTACTCACCCCAAGGATGGTTGACAGAGATCAGCAGGCACTCTAGAGCTGGCTGTGTACTAGGACTCCATGGATGGCTTGTCCTGTGGCTTTTATACAATGGTGTCCTATCCATTAGCCAAGCTGATGAGAGCTTGACTCTGCCCAGCACTCAGTCTCAGCTGCCTGACAATGCTTGAGTTCGTTTGCTTGTCCAGCCCCTCTTAAGGTAGTCAATGGAGCTATCCAGTCTAAAACAAAAACTGCAGGACATCCCTTCCCTACCTCCAGTTCTCCATGGGAGGGCTGCCAGCTGACCTCTGCACGTACCTCTGCACTTGCCCTCTATGCTGGCCTTCCTCAGCTCCAGAGCTGCTCCTTGACTTCTGGAATCTCCTACTGCTTCCCTGTGCCCCTAGAGTGCTGTTTCTGGATGTAGCTCTTGTCTGCCATCTCGCTCCATCCTGAAGCATTGTAAGTTTATTAGGGAAAAAAGTCTATAATCTTGCTGTTTCATTGGTGACTAATTCAGGATTGGTTGTGCATCTATTGTTGTATCACCTAACAGAGTAGCTGCATGATTATTTGTGTTGAATTTGTTGGTTTTTTAATTCATTAATATTACAATATATGGAATAGAAGCAAACTTTTCAAAGGTATAAATTTCAAGGATGTAAAATTTTTAAAACTCACATGCAGCCTGAGTCATGACAAAGTTTCAGAGCACATTACTTTATTCAAATTTGTATTCCACATCAAAATAATTTAATTTTCTTCTCAAACCTTGTAGTTCATGGTGAAGGTCAAAGGTTTAAATTTATATGCTCATCTTTCTTTTTGGATTCTAACATAGTCCTAATTGAAATTTGACATATATGCCTATTAGTTGAAATTATTCCTTTTCCATGCTTCATTAACAATGCACTTTACCATACTACAACGATAATGCTCATAATAAAAGTCTCCTATGCAATGTGGATTATATTGAAACATGATTGATTATCTCAAATGTAACATAGAATACATAGTATAAAATTTCATATGCTGAAATTGAGTCTGTGACTAGAATTTAAGTAAATCCTGAAAGAAGCAAAATCAGTTTTTGTGACACAAAAATATGCAAAAATCTGAGAAACAATTTTCTTTTACTTGGCTATGCACCAATTAGAGATAAACATGGCATTCATGCTTTTCAGTGGAAACATGCTATTTTGAAGATTTGTTTATTGTTATAAGATATAAATAGTTTTTGTTTGTAATTTTTTCTAGAATGTTCATGTTTCTTTGTTAGATTGACTACCTATTTAGTCTCAAGTACTATATTTCATAAAAATGTAACTGTTTACACAGTCTAATTGTACAAAATATACTTAGCACAATAACTCTAGAGTTAATATCTGCTGATTTTTTCTCCTGCATCTACTTCCTTTGAATGTATTGCTGAAAGTATTTTTGATTTCCTTTGGTACAATTTTCCTTTCCCCAGGATTGTAGCATTACTCCATAATGGGATTGAGCCAATCACAAATGTCCTGGTCACAGTAACTGATTTAAAGACAATAATGAAGGATATATTTGCTGAGACTTTTTGAGGAACAAATTTCTTGATTTTCCTGATAAACAAAAAATAAAACTTCTTTAAAATGCTCTTCTAAGAGGATGTGAGACAAGTGAAGCCTATGATTGCTAAAGACATTTTTCTCCCAAAGCGTAAGATCTAATGCTGCAGGAGCCAAAAACTGGAAAATCTTTAAAAAAAAAAAAAAAAAAGGGAATATCCAAACTTAACTCCACATACCTGAAGTCTTTCCTAACCCATTTGAATTACTTTTGTCTATATAGAAGGAAATTACAACTTTTGAAGTTAATTCTTTGGAAAGTAATTTTTTTTTTTACAACAGCTTTCACAAAGGAATAGCTTAATTGTGAACTGTGAGCTGATAGATTTGAAACATCCACTCAACTGCCCTATGCATAAAGAATACAAATCTCAGGAGAAAAATCAGAAACGCATTTTCATAGGACCTTTGATATATTCTTATCTCAGTAGACTGTCATCCACCAATTGGTCTCTTAAGTTTCACTGGGAGCTTTTAAAAAATGCAGATCCCTGGATGGGGTTCACATAACAGAATTTAGAGCTCCATAAGCATGTTTATACATAGTCATGATAGAGAACTGCTTCACCATGGCAGCACTTGCAAAGGTTAATTTTCAGACACATCGCCCAAAAACGTAAAAATGCAGATTCTGACTTAGTAGGTCTGAGGTAGAGCCAGCTTAACTGACAAGCCTTAGGAGACATTCAGCCTACTGGTACACAAAACACACATGGAGTAAAAGTAAACTATGTCATCTCTAATAATGAATTAGGTTAGGTGTTGACAGATATTACCAGTAAAGTAAATATAGAAAGATTAACATTAGGAACTACCCATGGTATTGAGGTAGGAATTAAGAACAACAATTCAGTTAGAAGCTGCTCAAAATATCTAATATTTGTATTATAGTTAGAGAATATACTCTTTTCGGGGTCAAATAAAGAGGATTCTCTATAGTAAGAGGAAGTGATAATGCTACCTTTGTAATTAAGTTTGCAAAAATAACAAATGCATAGTTTTAAAATTTAGTTTACAAAGCATATATAAAGGAAGTTGAAAAATTTAGTAGCTTTTTTCTATCACTAATTTTTGAAGGATAGGAAAGTTCATTTTAATGTTATGCATTTAAGAGAGTAACAAATATTATAGAAATTAACATTTAGCAGTGGGAAAATACTGACGTGGTAGCAGGGAGTCTGTTATCCTTGCTAAATTCAAAAGCTAATGGTAGATAGCACTTTTTCCTCTAAATGTATGCTCGCAATTATACTGTATCTAGAGTTATAGAACACCTTTCCTCACTTTCTTTAAGATTATTTTAATTACTGGCTATTTTAGAAAGACACTGTGTATTGAATCAGATGAAGGTTTTTACTCTAGTGTCTGTGGAAAAGATATTTGTGTGAGAGCAGCAGGTTTGTTGCAGTGGTTGAGATACTACATGTTTGAGAGTGCCTATCTAAAGTAAATATCCCTCTGACAGCTGAAATATCTTAAAGAAAGATGGAAAAATTAGCAGATAATTTTTTTTTCTTATGGTAAATTTCATGATAAATATCTCCTGTATGTGATGATAAATACAGTAGTTACTGAACTAGAAATGGTGTTGAAACTGAAAGAACAGTAGGCCCTCATATCCATGGGTAGCTCATCTGAAGATTCAACCAACCATGGATAGACAATATTCAAACAAAATAACAATGCGACAATTAAAAATAATACAAATAAACCAAATACAATTTAATAATTACATATGTGTGTGTGATATTTGCCTTATATTAGACATTATAAGTAATCTGGAGATGACTTAAGTATGCAGAATGTCATGTAGATTATGTGCCAAGGCTATGCTTTTTTTATACAAGGAATTTGGGCATCCATGGCTTTGGGATCTATAGGAGTCCTAAAACTAATCCCTCCCAGATACTGAAGGATGACTGGGTCAAGATGTGTAATGTCTGCACTGCAAAAAATAAAATAGTTCTGTAGTACAACACTCAATTAAAAGACAGACCAGATTGATTTTATAAGTTTCTCTGAAAATAAATTTACTACTATCCCACATTCCTGAGTTTCTTTTGTTTATAACTGACTCCTTTGACGTTTCATAACTAGTATCCTATGGCTGCAAGGCTTTATAATCACTTTAAATATTAACAAGCAATTCTCAAAATTTAATCCTTCCATTGAGTTTAGATGTTTCATAGTCGTTTACAATGACTGAAATCTTTTTACCGTCCAAAAAAATCTATCATGCTGGGATTCAGCTCATGTGAAAGAGGGTAGATTTACAAAGTCCCTGTAGGTCTCTGGCCCTGAATTTAGTTACTTTTAAAATATTTTTAAAATAATTTTCATTTATGTCAGCAACACTTGATTTAATCATCAGATTGTCAGATTAATATAGTCTTGCATATTAATGTTCTTATTGAATAAAATTTTGTTGAGTTGGTTTTTATCTTCTTTTCCTCTTATATTAACTCGGCTGCTTTTGTCTGTAAATTATAGTGGATGACTATTTGTACAGAAGTGTTCACATATAAAGTATAATTTCAGTTATTAAATAATAGATTTCCCTTATATGCTTTTCTCCACCAATTTAAATGGCAAAAGATTTGCTTAGAACTTTAAAATATCAAGGAAGTAGGGTGGTGCCTTTGGCTCAAGGAGTAGGGTGCGGGCCCCATATACCAGAGGTGGCAGGTTCAAACCTGGCCCCAGCCAAAAACTGCCAAATCATAATAATAATAACAATAAACAAATGTATATTAAAAATTAAATAAATATAAATAAATAAGTACATATATATCAAAGAAGTATTTAAAAATATAAGAAAGAAAAAAACAACATATATTACTAGATTTATAAGTTATAGAGAAAAGTAATGACAAAGATATTTTTTACACATGTACAGAAAATCAAATATGAGATTCAAATAAAATATTTTAACATTTATAAAAAGTGAACTTCTCCTTCTACTTAAAATGAAATAACAGGGACTGAATTTAGCCTCCCTACTAAAATGAACATCAGCAGCAGCAACAAAAAGACTAATGGAGTGATCTCTATGATACTATGTTTTATGGCTTGAGAGAATTTTGAGCCATCAAAAAAAAATGGTAAGTTAGAACACTTTGGACTCACTGAGTTAAGGAAATAGACGTTAGAGCCCAGAGTACCAAACAGCTCCAAATCTCTCTCTCTCTCTCTCTCTCACACAAACACACACACACACACACACACACACACACACACACACACACACGAGCTTTGGAAATGAGAATGTTGCACAAAGTTATAACTCCAAAGAATTTGCATTTTGGACAATTCAGTTAAGTACTGATCAGCATATACATGTGAAAAAGCTACTCAAGAGTTGGGAGCAAACAACCTAAAAGATTTAGAGGTGATATGCTTTGAACAGGGCTGAAAAAAAGTTTTCTTTCACAAACAGGCTACAAATGGGCATTGTGTAAAGAACTCAAAAGAGTCTTATGTCAGTCTTTGTGGATAATGAGCTCTAGATTGAGTACTGATTTAGTACTAGCTAACAAATCTTAAAAGTTAAATTCCCAAATCAAATTGTTTCCAAATAACTATATCCCAGAATGTTTTTCAAGAATATTTAGAATATTTAGGGAAAATAAGAATATCTTGCTGCTAAAAAGATAAAATTCACAATGTCTGACATTCAATCAAAAATTACCAGGCACACAAACAAGCAAAAAAAAAAAAAAAAAAAAAAGACTATAACTCATAATAATAAGAAAAATTAATCAATTGAAACTGACGGAACTGACACAATTATCAGACTTAGTGGCTAAGGCCATTAAGATGTGATTTTAACTGCATCCCACATGTTTAAAGAGCTTACAAAAGACATGGAGATTGGGTGGCACCTGTGGCTCGATGAGTATGGCGCCGGCCCCAAATACCGAGGGTGGTGGGTTCAAACCTGGCCCCGACCAAACTGTATCAAAAAATAGCTGGGCGACTGTAATACCAGCTGCTCAGGTACTGTGTTGTGGCAGGCGACTGTTGTACCAGTTACTCAGGAGGCTGAGGCAAGAGAATCGCTTAAGCCCAGGAGTTGGAGGTTGCTGTGAGCTATGTGACATCATGGCACTCTACCAAGGGCCATAGACCGACACTCTGTCTCTACCAAAAAAAAAAAAAAAAAAAGACATGGAAAAATAAATTTAAATGTATCTAAGCCGTAATTAAGGGGAAATTTATAGCACTCAACATCTGAATTAGAAAATATGAAAGACATAAAATCAATGCCCTCAGATTTCATCTTGAAAAGGCAGGAAAAGAAATAAAAATGAAACCCAAAGTAAATAAAAGAAATATAATAATAAAGGTCAATGTAAAAATAAATAAAACAGAAAGTGTAAAAACAATAGAGAAAATAACATGAAAAATTAGTTTTATGAAAAGGTAAAAATTTGCTTGAATGATTACGGAAAAGATTTAAGAAGACCTAAATTAATACCATTGACAGAACATGCTATGTATTTAATTCTTCAAATTTATGTATAGAAGTAAATGAAAAATAAAATAAGTTTTAACAAACTAGATGAACTGCAAAGAGTAAGTTTAGAAAATTACCAGAAATAAACATTACAAACTAGTTATACCATTCAAAGTTGCCATGTTATCCTTTTAATATGTGGCTACTTCTATAATAAATACTATAGCTAAGAATAAAGAATTATAGAAAGAAAAGAAAGAAAGAAAGAAAGAAACCCAAAAAACAAGAAGAAAGCTTGTGCCTGAGGCACTGTCAGCAGAATCTTAAAAATGAGTGTGAGTGACACTACCTCAAGAGTACCCTTTTTAAAGACTTTTATGTAGGAGAATGACTTTTACAGTTAATTAGCTTCCTTAGTAGCTAATTAACTATAAAAGAAAATAGTTGAATTAGTAGCTAATTAAGTAAAAAGGTGTAAGGAAGCAATTTATGGGAGAACAAAAGCAAAAGCTACGCTGTGACTAAATTGTCTCCCAAAAGCCACATTATAGGCAGAAAGACAAAAAAGAAATACCCTGATAGCACTTGAGAACATAGAATTCCAAACCCACATAACCACTCATTTGAGGATTAAGGCATAATAAATACAACTTCACAAAAAGACAAATGCAGGTGGAATGCAGCATACAAAGACCTTCACTCAACAAATTACATGAAGATATTCTTATGGCAAATTAAATTGAACCCAAAAGTCTGTGGTGTGATGCAAGAAGCAACTGCCAAGGAGTAAGTCAGTAAGCATGAACACTAAACTTAAATGGATGAAAATAACAACAGTGAGTGCTGGGATTGGATTGCAGTACATTTACCTACTTTCTGCCAACGAAACAGCGGTAAAAATAGACTAAATGCACTTTACTGGCTTCCTGTGGCTGCTATAATATAATATTAAAAACTTAGTAGCTTGAAGCAACACATATTTATTATCTTATAGCTCTGGATATCAGAAATCTGAAATGAGCCTCACTGGGCTGAAATCAAGGTGTCAGGAGAGCTTCCTTCCAGAGGCTCTGGGAGAGAATCTACTTCCTTTCCTTCTCCTCCTTCCTCTAGAGGCTTTTTGAATTTCTTGATTCCTGTCATCTTTCCAGCAATCACATCACCCGAACTTCTGCTTCATCCTCTTGTCTCTTACTCTCCTGCCTCCTCTTTCACTTGTACGGACTCTCGTGATTACAATGAGCTCATGCAGGCAATCCAAAATGATCTCACCTTTTCAAGATCCTTAATCACATTCGCAAAGCATCGTTTCCACGTAAGCTAACATAGTCACAGTTTCTGAGAATTATAACATAAAACAACATTTTTGGGTAAAGGAGCTTATTCTACCTACTTTAGGGAGCCTTAAAATCCAATTCTTTGAGATGAGAATAGAGAGGATTAATTTTCAGCATTGACAAATCAAATATGTTAAGAAATATACCTGTTAAAAATACAATTATGTATCATGAAAATCAGTGGCAGGCATAAAGAGATTTTAATAATTAATTAATAGGATACAAAATAAAAGTAGCCAGAAAGAAATGAAGAATATCATAGAAACTTATATAGAAAAAGATGATTAATTTTGAAAAATGTCAGGAAAACAAAAGTAAAATAGCAATATCATCAGGATATAGACATATAAATTCAGATAAAATCAAAAACACAAATAAAAGCTAAAATTATAGTAAAATATACAATGTATAAATTATAAGCAAGAAAAAAATGATAGTGTAGATAGATTAGTGGCTTAAACCTGGGTTAACCCAAAAGACATGTGGTAATGTCTGGAGACATTTTTGTCACAAATTGGGAGGAAGGTATTTAAGCACAATAGCTTTATAAATGAGATCAGGTAGTATTAAATACTTCAATTTTCTTCTATTTCTTTAAAACTTTTCCAAATAAACAACCAAAAATAATTTTAACCAAGAATTTAGAATAGAAAGTTTAGAAAAAAAAGTTCACCTGAAGTATTCACAAATACTGGTCATACTCTGAACAATAAGTTAAAAATAATTGAAATAATAACGGAGTACCTTTGCTTACCAAAATGGATTGAACGCAGAAAACAATAACTGAAAGATCATGAATATGTTCAAATATTTGGAAATTAGATAACCCTCTTGTAAAGAAATCAAGGACAAAAGCTAGAAAATTAGAAAATATTCTAAAGTAAATGAAAACAAAACAACATGCTAAAATTTGTGGGTTGTAGGGGAAAATTATAAGCTTTAAATGCTTATCACTTTATCACAAAACTTCCTGAAACACTCCATTACACAACTGTCTTGTGAGATTGAGCCTGTGAGAGAAATCTAGGAAAGAAAGGGAAAAGATCTCAGAGAGCAGTGAAGTTGCAAGAAGGACTGGAAATTAATCAGAGATAGAAAGAGAAGAAAGGGTTATCGGGAATCGTGTGAAATTTTACCTCTAAGAATCTCATGTCATGTACCTTTCTTCTCCATTATTCTGCTTCTTTCAGTTGCAAATAAAAAACATGGATAAAGTAGAGCAAAAGATGGAATTAGTAGTTTATGCAAACTGAGAAAAAAATAATACAACTCTTTGGTCCTATAGAATTATGTATTTCTTTTGGTTCCAGTACATTTACCTATTTTCCTGCCAGACAAACAGTGGTAAAAATGCCGTGAGTAAACATAAGGCAATCATGCCCATTACAAAACAAAATTCACTGAAAGGAAAATAACACCACCACCAATAAAGAACAAAAACAAACAGTGTCACATTTACCTATTGCATTCAGTTTCAAATTTAAGTTTTCTTAATGGATTTCATAATTATTTTGAGGTATGGCTCATAAAATTGTAACATTTAGTCTCAATCTTTAGATTCCAATGTACTCTATTTATCATGGTGAAAAGCAAATAACCATTTTTAAAACTCCAACTTTGACAATAAAAAAAGGAAACAGAACGTGTGATAATCTCTTATCCTCATACTATTAATATATTTTCTGTATAAGGATCCTTCTCTTTAGAGTTGGAGTAAGCTCTTGATCTGCTGATGTGACTAAACCATATTTTCATACTTTAAACACGGGGTATATTTACGGCCCACTTTCTTCCAGGCCTAAAGCTACGAGGGATGACGAATCTCCTGTTAAGAGCTGAACCACTTAGGAATCCACTTTTGTGGGTGCGATTATGGGGATCTTTGTATCAGCTTAATGCTGAGCTGTGACAAGTTCTTACATACAGTATTTGGGATTATCTCGAAAGTAAATATTTAAAAAAATGTAGTTCTAGTTAGTTTCCTATTTATTTTTTTTCTAATTGACTGTTGGGAAGTGAAAAATAAAAAGAACCAGTTTATAACATTGAATTTAAACTTGAATGTTGAAGATTCTGTCTCTTTCATTCTCCTTAAGCCATTTATTAATGTCACCTCTCTAGACTTTTTTCTTTGAAACAAAAAAGGAAAGAATGGAATAGTATAGTAAACATAGGTGATCTGTCCACTTGCATCCAGACTTTATTACCTTATTACTAAAATTCCAAACAGCAAGAATATTAAAATATAAAAGCAGCCAGATCCTACCTTTCTTTACTCTAGCTCTTTCTTCAGAGTCCATTTCTATTATATAACTTTAATGTGGATTTGAAGTTTGGGGCATCTGCAATTTGTCTGTGTACCTGTTGATTCTGTATGGTCTGGAGTTATTTGCAATAAGAAGAATATTCATTCTGTATTTCATTTCTGAGAAACTAGCTATGGTAGACCAACTTACTGAAGGCTGCAAGAAGTATCCCAAAATACTTTAAAAGTCGTGCATGTTTTCTTCCAAGTCCTCAAAAAGCAAATTTAAAAAGACACGGATATGTAAGAAATAGCAGCTAATAATTTCATCATCTGCATCACCATAGGGTGGCATTTTGAGTCAATTTATTGGCTCGAAGTTGTATTTAGTTGACTCCACAGCTCATTTACCCAGGTACTCACATCTTGAGTTATCTTTACATTTGATTGTCTATGCAAATTTGAATTTGATTTAATTCATTACAATGTCTCCTCCACAGTTTGAATGCAAGACATTCTATTGGTGGACACTGGTGTGCCTACTGCAAAGGCAGCTCCAGCTGGGACCGTAGCCAGAGCACGCTGCTTGTTATGCAGCGTCTGTGATGATCTGAAGAGGCAAAGGGATGGAGGACGGGATACTGGAAGTCAAGTGGAGAGAAATAGAGGGCAAGTGCTCTGGGAGCACATTTAAAAGCATTCCTGCTGGCATTAAGGATGTTCTAAAGACAAGCAGCCAAATGTGTTCAGAAAGGCTCTTACTGGCAGAGTTGGCAGCTGTATTTTGTCAAGCAGCTAGAAGTTAGAATTTTAAGATAAAACTTTTAGAAAAAAAAGGATGGAAATAGAAGGTTCTGATCCTGGGTACTAGATGAATTTTCCTCCACTCACTGTGAAGGAAATGGGGAAAGATCCTTTCATTTTGACAGAGACAGAAAGTTACTAGGGCTACTCACCTTCATATGCTGTGTTGGTAGGAAATGTTGAGTGGGAGAATGTATTCTCTTAGAGATTTATTCCCACAGACATTTCTCTTGGATTTTCATGCCAGAAAGATTATCATAACTGTCAAAGAATAATCAGGACTCTTCTAGGTGTGGCCGCACCTGAGTGAGACGCATAACTATGCCCTAGGTAACTCTTGTATATTATGCTAACTTACAAATGTTGTCTCATATAAAAATTGAATGAGTCTTGCTAATTGCCCCATCACCAACTGATACATGGGCAGGAACTGGTGGCTTATGTTTGAGTCTTCATAGGAGAGAAAGTGAAGGAAGAGATGCATGCTATAATCAAAGCTACTCTGCAAGAAAAGATGACAAATCTTGAACTGTAAATTTTTTTCCAGTGATATATAATGAGCATCCCTAAGTGGCAGCCTACATATATAATTGTACTAATAACTCAGCATTAATATCTTATAAAATAGCAAGGGAAAAGACTTCTGCACTTTCTTCTGCAAAACTTTCCCAGTGAGAGAAACTATTCAAATGATCAATGGCCAGAACATATATGAGAATAGATCTATAAACTTACAGCAACCTGCCAGGAAACCAATCCTTTATCTACATTCACCAGCCCAGGAAGCCAGCCTGCTCCGGGTTAGATTTGTAGAAAGTCAGACTGCTGTCTCTACCAGCATTGCAGGAAGCCAAACAATAACCCCTGTAACAATTAGCCTAAAATGGCCAGGAATTGACTAAACCCTGACAGTTTTCCTAATTTCTGGCTTTGCTTCTGATTTAGGACCAACTAGAGAAAACAGAGCTGCACCTAGTTAATCACAAGATGCCAAACTTAGAGGTAGCATCCAATAGCTTATCTGTAAGCAGCCTCCAGTGAGAGTACCATGGAGGCCCTCTTTTTTTTTTTTTTTTCCACTATAAGTCTTTCATATTTCTTCTGGCTTCCTTTGAGTTTGTGCCAAAATGTAAGAGGAGGTGGCTGACTCCCTTGCTGTAATAGGCTCTGATAAATAGCCTTTTCTTCTTCTCATTTGGTTGGTCTTCATTTATTTCCACGCTGATGTACCATGGGACTACTTTAGGGCACAGAGTTATAAAAAGTGAACATACAATCACTTCAAGGCATTCTGCATTCTCTCCCTGCTTTCTTCTCAGTTTGACAGCCCTGCCCTTCAACACCAAGAAACATGCTTTATATTCGTGTAAAGCCACACGTATTAACTTTTCCTTTAACATCAAAACTGTATGTTTGCTATGAGATTTAAATCTTTAATGCACTCTTTGCATTTGTTCAATCTACTGTTTACCTCCATTTATTCTTTTAAAATTTTATTTTAAGGATTATAGTTTTCATTCTTTGATTTCCAGTTGGTTTCTTCTCATGTTTATGTGTACTTAATTCTCATCTCATCTACCGAGAGTCCCTATTTTCCTGATTTTGGATTTTATTTTGTAGAGGCTCTTATCTACTCTACATTTGCCATGACTTTAAATTATGATTTTTTAAGGCACTTTCAGATTTCTCTATTATTTTTAGTTCTTTGAACATACAGGCTTCCATATTTTAGGTTTATTGAAAAACATATTAGTATTAGGTTTCCTTGAACATTGTGTTAATGTTATAGGTCAACTGGGTAGTATTTTCTGCTGCACAGAGGAAAGCCGGTCCACTGAGACAGTCGGGATCACAGTGGAGATAGAGTTTAATATCACAGAGCACCAAGAGAGGACAAAGATGAATTTTTCAAATCTGTCTTCCCAAGAATTTGAGAGAAAGAGTTTTTAAAGATAGTTTGGCGGGCAAAGCGTTAGGTCATTGGGTTTTGCTAATGTTTTGCTAGGTTCAGGGGTTAAATCACAGAGGTGTAGAAATCATCTTCTCACGCTAAGTCAGTTTCTGGACAGGGTTCGCAACACCAGTTGAGTCAGCTTCCTGGTGTGGTTCATGGGTCTGGGTGAGTCAGCCAATCCATGCAATCTCAAAGCCTGGAAGATAACTCAAAAATAGCCTTCGGTTTCACAATGGTGATGTTATTGTCAGGAGAAAGTTAAGAACCTTTATGAACATCAACTATGTGACTCCTGAGTAGCAATTATAGGCAAGCAAAGGAGGGGACAATGACTGATTATTATTACGGTTTTTAACTATGCCTACGCCTTTGCAGAGCTTAGGCCCTTAGCACATGTCTTGCCTTGCACTCCTCTTTAATTGGTTAAGGCTGATTTCAGTAATAGGGTTTGAGAACGTACTTACTTTCATCTCTTTTCTTCCTCTTTTGTTTTGTGGTTCCATGATTACTTCGTCTAGAGACAACCAGATGTCAAAGATACCTCTTTGATTAGTAGCTCAGACCTTCACTCTAATTTAATAATGCACTATAATCGCCTCAGCCTCACATACACAACAATCCAATTCCCAGTTCCCCACTATTGCTCTCCACTAAGCAAGCCCTATGTCAGTAGTCAGTTATTTTTATGTTTTTATTGATGGAGAGTGTAAGGAAGTTTTAAACTTTCCCTCTAGTCATTGAATTTTTGATAATTTGAGTCTCCAGAATAAATTTGACAGAATACAGATTAGCACGAGAACAACGTATATAACCTTATTACCTTATGTACCCTGCATGTACATAGAAGTCCCAAAAGCTATGATTCAAAGAGGGGCCAGGTGGTTGAAACTTGAACAGCATTTTGAACTTAAGAAACAGGATCTTGGGACTTCTCAGAGAGAGGTGTCCATACAAGCTATTCGAGGAAACACCCTGCGGTTGTCTTATTTTGCAGATAAAATCCCTCAGTGGGAACCCTCAGAAGAATAGATGAAAAATTCATCTGAGTGTGGTGTTCTGGGCATGGAGACTCTTAGCTTGCTTTCTTGCTATCCCAGTCAATCTTTTCCAGTTCATAGAGATTCGAGGTGGGGTGGGAGGTTATGGTAATTGCATTCTTTTTTAGAGAAACTTCCCTTATTCAGATATGGATAACTTTAAGAGAATGCTTCTTTCTGCACTCATAGAGAGAAAGAGAATTGAGAGACAAGGGTATGGGGGAAAGTCAGAGAGACCTTCCTTTAGAGGTGGCCGCTTTTGTTCAAAGTTCTCAGCATGTCAATGTGCTGTACTTTCTACTATCATTTTCTGAGCCCTGGTAAGAGGGAGAGTAGGGTACTAATCCTGGTTTCATATAGGAAAGTTGACTCTAGTCCCTCCTGTCATGTGAGGTGTAATCAGTTTCATTTTCATGTCTCACCACTTGAGATCCTAGACCCTCTGCCTTGCCACATAAGGTACTGCCTAATTCCAAGTTTCCTATGGTAATTATCAAACACAGGGGATTTTATTTTCTTTGTTTTAGAATGTGTTTATAAATCTTAACAGAATTTAAAATATACGATTGACAGTTCCATTTTGTTTGCTATAATAAAGTTGCTGTAGTCTGCCTGCTGTCCTACTGCACAGTTCTTTGTTAGCTCTATTATGGTAAAAACACCAGTCAGCAAGATTTTCAGCAACAGTTTTGAATCTTATGAATATTTTGGTCTGATACGGGTTCTCGCTCTGCCACCCAGGCTGGAGTGCTGTGCCTCAAACTCCTGGGCTCAAGCAATCCTCTTGCTTCACATAGTACACATCACTATGCCTGGTTAATTTTTCTATTTTTTGTACAGAGTCACACTCTTATTCCCGCTCATCTTGAATCCCTGGTCTCAGGCTCCCCTCCCTCCTCCTCAGCCTCCCCTATGCTAGAATTATAGATGTAAGCCATGGCACTCAGCCATAGGATTTTTTATTTTTTTATTTTTTTTGTAGAGACAGAGTCTCACTTTATCACCCTTGGTAGAGTGCCGTGGCATCACACAGCTCACAGCAACCTCCAGCTCTTGGGCTTAGGCGATTCTCTTGCCTCAGCCTCCCAAGTAGCTGGGACTACAGGCGCTCGCCACAACACCTGCCTATTTTTTTGTTTTGCAGTTCGGCTGGGGCCGGGTTTGAATCCGCCACCCTCAGCATATGGGGCCGGCGCTCTACTCACTGAGCCACAGGTGCCGCCCTACCATAGGATTTTTTTTTGACTGAAAAATTATCTTAAAGTAATTTTATTTGGTTAAAATTATATCCATTTCGGGACTTTTAGTAAAAAAATACATACCTTATGTGTCTTCAGCTGTACAGATTTCTGGCTGTCATGGTTAAGACAATAGGCTGTGAGGTCAGATCTAGGTTTGAGTCTCTGGTTTTGCTACTTAATAGTGATCTGAGATTTGGAAAATTATGTAGACCTTTCCCAAGTCTTAGTTTTCTTGTATATAAAGTATTACTGATGAAATTACCTACATCATAGGATTCAGAGTAGTATGTAGTAAACAAATAGCACTTAAGAAAACCCTCAGTACATGCATTGTGCCACTTCTGTGGCTTTTGTTGTTATTATTATCATGCTAAAACCAACAGGCCTCCATTCTACTTTTTTCCCCTTAAACAATTGTATCTTTCAAGCTCTCATCATATAGTTTTTTCCTTGGACTTTTTGGTTACTGCTTTGGTAATTTTGATTTCAATATTCAAATGTGTACATTCAGAAACCCACTTTGTGTTTCTACAGCTCTTTCATTCTTTGAATGAAAACAGACTAATTTAATACGCAATGGTAATTTTTAGAAACAAGAGACTTATACACCAGGACATACTTTGATCATATGTTATGTATATCATAGAAATAATGATATATAAAAATGTCACTCATTAATATTACTAAGAAGGCCAGGGAACAGTATGTACTCAATGCCATATAAGCAAGAAAACTTAATCAAGGTTCACTTAACATATGCTATTGTTGTAGTCTTCCTTAAGATCTTGATTGTATTTTAATTTGATGAACAATTAGGTAAAATATTTAATTAATGAAAGTTAAGTATTATTCCTATGGATGGAAAGATAGCAGTAGCATAAGTTTAGATTTCATTTTACATTCTTGAATCTGTATAAAATTTATAACCTCTTAGGAATATTTAGATTGATATTCAAAGGTAGAATCATTGCAGAGCTGCTTGCATTCTGATTTGATTATAAAAAGGTATATTTGTAAATACATACCATCACCCCATTTATAAAGGGCAAATGTTAATGCCTATGACTCTCATAGTACCTTGTTATAACATGATCTCTTATAATCCTATAAAATCATGTTACTTTATGGAAATGTTATACAGTAAAGCACACATACACACATACACAAATATCAACTGCATCCTTTAGGTAATGTCTTAATATTTTGCTTCCAAGACAGATCTAGGAAGGTTTATACTGATATTCTATTTTATTTTCCATTTCTCATTTCAAAAGCAGTCATCATTTCCTGAGTTTTGCATCTTACACTGAATTATTCTTACTAATAATGATATGTTCCTTTAATAGAGTTCATTCACAGGGAAGACAATGCTTTTTCTTAAAAGCAGAAAAGGATATGCTACTCATAGTATTTAAAAAACATAAGCTTTATCATCTTGCACTTAGACTTATAAAAGTGGAAGAAGGTGCTTTAAGAAGCATATATAATTGATAAGTTCTGCAAGTTTTGATTATGTATACTTCTGGCTATTCAAAAACTTGAGTTTAATAGTTATGCTCTTTTGTAGTAAATAAGATACTTTTAAGCCAAATTAATCTTAGTTTTAGTGAAACAATGACCTTTGAGTTTACAGACAACATCTGGAGGAAGCAGCTGGGTAACTGATCAGGTGTTTTTTCAAGTTGAAGTGCAATGTGGTGTTCCTGTGGTACTGTTTAGAGATTTTCAATTCTCACATCATGTAGCACACAGTGGTGCTATTAATTAGAAAGTGATGGAAAGCCAGAAATAAATCCTTATGTCAAGCAGAATATCGTACATGGAGGAGATTCGAAAGTCATGCAACTTTCTAAAATTGAAATGTTCAGGGTAACAGCAAGGATAACAGACTCCCTGCTACCAAGTCAATATTTTCCCACTGCTAAATGTTAATTTCTTTAATATTTGTTTCTCTCCTAACTGTATAACATTAAAATGGACAGTCCTATCCTTCAAAACTTAGTGACACAAAAAAGCTACTAAATTTTTCAAGTTCCATTATATATGCTTTGTAAACTAAATTTTAAAATTATGCATTTGTTATTTTTGCAAACTTCATAATTACAAAGATAGCATTATCATTCCTCTTACTATAGTGAATCTTCTTTCTTTGTCCCCTAGAAAAGAGTATATTCTCCAACTACGATACAAATTTTAGATATTATTTTGAGCAGCTTCTAACTGAATTGTTGTTGTTAATCCCTACCTCAATACAATGGATAGTTCCTAATGTTAATCTTTGTATATTTACTTCACTGGGTAATGTCTGTCAACACCTAACTTAATTCACCATTAAAGATGACATAGTTCACTTTTACTCAGAGTGTGTTTTGTGTACCAGTAGGCTGAATGTCTCCTGAAGGCTTATCAGTTAAGCTGGCCCTACCTTAGATCTAAGTCAGAATCTACATTTTTACAATGTTTTGGGGTGATGTGTCTGAAAATTAAATTTTGAGAAGCCCTGCCTTGGTGCAGCAGTTCTCTATCATAACTATGTATAAACAGGCTTATGGAGTTCTAAATTCTGCTGTGTGAACCCTACCCAGGGATTTGCATTTTTTAAAAGCTCCTAGTGAAACACATACTATATCCGGACATATTTCATCAGTTGGTAAAAATGATGAGAGTTCTACACTTTCTTGCGGCTTCTAATCTAGTGACACCTCCACTAAGATAAGATTTTGTCATAACATCTAATCAGGACACATGTTTCTTCATTTAAGATTCAGGTAGTATTTATTCCTTTACTTTAATATTGAGTTTGTGCTTTTTACTACAAAAATGTTAAGTATTTTATCAACAACTAAAAAATTTTGAGAAGCTTTAAAATGTACTACTTGTATTTTTAAGTAAACATACCTATTCTATCTTCTGAATGACATATTCTCCACACTTAGAATCTCTGAAAAATTGAGTAAAACGGAGAAAACATCTGTGCATACAGAGCATTATAATTATCATTTAAAAATTCAATTTTACTTTTAATTTAAGGATCAACTGTATTGGTATTATGACACTTTAACATTTAACTCTAATTCATATTAATTTAAATAAAACAACCTTGGAGGGTGGATTAAAAACTAAGGAGTATTGTAAAGGGGAAAATAGAAAAAATTATGATAGCTGCTCCCCTTCTCATTTCCCCAATCACAGGCACCTCTATCAAAATAGCTCAAAGTCTCTAGACATGGAGGTGGCGCCTGTGGCTCAGTGAGTAGGGCGCCAGCCCCATATGCCGGAGGTGGCAGGTTCAAACCCTGCCCCGGCCAAAAACTGCAAAAAAAAAAAAAAAAAAAAAAATAGACATGTGTTTCAAAGTACAGCCACCAGTAAGTAACCAAGAACCCAGCATCATTTTTTCTCTCCTTTCTCTATTACCTCCATGTCACTCCACATTCATTAGTAGTGCAAATAACAGGAAGTATCGTTCAGTAAATATTAACATAATAATGAGCTCAATGAACATAATTTTCTAAGTCATAAATTAGCCATAACAAAAGCATATAAGATAATAAACATATAGGTAGACATACATACATACACGTACATTATACATATAATGCAGTCATTTTGGCATTTTTCTACAGGAGATAAATTATATTCTATCAACTACCATTACTTCATTGAAGTTAACAGAAAAGTAAGAAGTATATTGTTTGTGTGTAAATTCTAAGTACTTTCTTCACATATCTTTCATGAAATCTTCATTAGTAAGACCCTGAATTATTCATTTTACAAGAAAAGTTTTCTCTACATAGTCATTTTTTATCTATTCCTTCCTAAAAATACCATTTTACAGAGAAAAAAACAATTCAAATAACACTCTGAGTAGTCCATCTTTAAGAAGATTCTAAAAAGAAGAGATTTACATTATTTCAATTCTACATCCACTCTCTACCTAAAAAATATCTGTTGGAGAGCATTGTCTGTATATGTAATTCAAAGCACCATGTCCATACTAATTCCTCCCACATCATAATGTGAACTCTGAGATCTCTAATGATTTCTATTGTACACCCAATTCATATACCCTCTGGATACTGCTTTGATTTGAAATTAGTTTGGTCATTGAAAATTCTTTCAAATGAAAATCTGTTGAACAGTGTGGTAAAGATAAACACTCTGGAATCAAATTGCACAGGTTCAATTTCTAATAATTTATCATGCCTCCTATGAAAATTAGAGATTGAGATTATTATAATTGAGATTATAGTCATAAAGTACTCTGAATTCTGTCTGCATAAATATTAACTTTTTATCTTACTAACAATGTATTTCCTTTTTTTAATTATATTTATTATTAAATCATAGCTTGTACATTAGTGCAATCAAGGGGTACAATGTGCTGGCTTCATATACAATCTGAACTATTTTCATCAAACTGATTAACATAGCCTTCATGGCATTTTCTTAGTTATTGTATGAAGACACTTGTATTCTGCATTTAGTAAGGTTCACCTGTACCCTTCTAAGATGTACCACAGGTGTGGCCCCACCAATTACCCTCCATCCACCTGAACCTCACCCTTCCCCTCCCCTCTCTTGCCTGTTTCCCCATATTCTTATGCTATAGTTGGGTTATAGCTTTCATATTAAAGCGATAAATTAGCTTAATAGTAGGGTTGAGTATATTGGATACTTTTTCTTCCATTCTTGAGATACTTTGCTAAGAAGAATGTGTCCCAGCTCCATCCATGTAAACATGAAAGAGGTAAAGTCTCCATATTTCTTTAAGGCTGTATAATGTTCCATGGTATACATGTACCACAGTTTATTAATCCATTCGTGGGTCGATATTGGCTGTGGGTTTGCTGTAGATGGCCTCTATCA
>CAUYRH010145388.1:0-11203 GCA_963574655.1 Perodicticus potto
AGCAGGAGGATTACTTGAGACCAAGGAGTTTGAGGTTGCTGTGAGCTATGATGAAGCCACTGCACTCTTCACTAGGTGACAGACCAAGACTCTGCATGCAGCCTTAAAGAAAGATGGAGATTTTACCTCTTTCATGTTTACATGGATAGAGCTGGAACATATTCTTCTTAGCAAAGTATCTCAAGAATGGAAGAAAAAGTATCCAATGTACTCAGCCCTACTATGAAACCAAGTTACAGCTTTCATATGAAAGCTATAACCCAATTGTAGCTCAAGAATATGGGGAAAGAGGATAGGGAGGGGAGGGGATAGGGGAAAATGGGTGGAGGGAGAGTAACTGATGGGACACATCTAGGTGCATCTTACAAGGGTACATGTGAAATTTACTAAATGTAGAGTATAAATGTCTTAACACAATAACTAAGAAAATGCCATGAAGGCTATGTTAACCAGTTTGATTAGACTATTTCAGATTGTGTATAGAACTAGCACATTGTACCTCGCGACTGCATTAATGTACACAGCTATGATTTAATACAAAAAAAGAGAAAAAAGAAATAAAATAAAAAATAATTGAAATTGGCTGCACCCGTAGCTCAATGGGTAGGGCACCAGCCACATACACCCAGGGTGGCAGGTTCAAACCCAGCCCCGGGCCAGCTATACAGACACAAAAAATGACAACTACAACAAAGAAATAGCCGGGCGCTGGAGTGGGCACCTGTAGTCCCAGCTACTTGGGAGACTGAGGCAAAAGAATCACTTAAGCCCAAGAGTTTGAGGTTGCTGTGAGCTGTGATGCCACGGCATTCTACTGAGGGTAACATAGTGAGGCTCTATCTCAACAACTACAACAACAAATAGAAAAGAAAAAGGAATACACACAAAAATACCAAAGAAGAAGCACTCTGGGGTGGTAGAATAGTACCTAAGAAAATCTACTCCCCCATAAAAATGAGAACTCCTGTAAAAATTGTGAAAATCAACTTTTTCAGAGCTCTGGAAGTTAACCAAAAGCTTACAACAATCTGAGGAATGCTTAAGAAAAACAACCCCACTCTTGCTAAAAAGAGCAAACTTTGGTGGTTTTCACTTGCCCTATTCCTATGCCCCTACCTGTAGCTCTGCAGTGGACAAAAGTAGAAGTCTGTGTAACCATGGTGGCTGTGAAAGACGACTGCCTAGCAACCACTGGAGAGGAAAAAACTGGTTTGGAGCTCCTCAAGAAGCCTCGTTCTCAGATAACAGTCAGCATTATACCTATTGGGCAGCTTGTTGTGGTTCAGGACTGGAGAACATATGACCCTACTCAGAGCCCACTCTATTGAATAGCCCTATCCCCAGAGTATCAAAATAAGTGGCAAATGTTTTAACATTGCAGCTGCCAGATGAGTCAAACAGTCTAGCCACAAAACAAAAGGAAAATCTGGAGAGTGAGATGCCCACATGGGCCTTGAAAATCTTATTTCTGCATATGTAGGACATGTGTTTACCCAAGAAAGACCCCAAAAGGCCCTGACCTTTAACCTTGACTGACTGTGAGGCACTGTACAAGCAAGAAGTAAAGGCTAAGGGAGAGCTGCATGTTGCTGGGAGAATTGAAAACATGCCCCAACATGTGTACACAGGCCTTGGGAAGAAAATGGGAGATTTACTGGCTAAAAGCATTTAAGGACATCTCTGTCCAATCATTAGCTGGCCACTAAACTAACCAAGCAAAGACTTCAGTGGCTGCCCACTACAAAGAATACAGCCTTTGCAGAGTAAGTACAGGAAAGCCACTAAACAAAGATACAGCACAAACAACAGCATGGGATACCAACAGCATTCCCAATACCATGAGAATTGGTAGAGGTAAAATCTGATCCTCAGATTTGTCACATTATGTAATTTAAAATTTTGTTTTTAACTAAAAGTTACAAGACATGCAAACAAAAAAGAAAATATAGGATTGGACATATAGGTAAATCCGGTCAACAGAAACTCTCTTAAGAAACCCAATGTCAGAATTACTAGACAGAGTAAATCAGCTATCATAAGTATGTTCAAAGAACTAAAGAATTATAAAAAATTTAAAGGACACCCAAAGAAGTGAAACATTTAGATATGAATATAACAAAATATGTACTATATGAGGAAAACTACAAAACTCTTTTTTTTTGTAGAGACAGAGTCTCACTTTATTACCCTCAGTAGAGTGCCGTGGCGTCACACAGCTCACAGCAACCTCCAACTGCTGGGCTTAGGCGATTCTCTTGCCTCATCCTCCCGAGTAGCTAGGACAGGTGCCCACAACAACGCCCGGCTATTTTTTTGTTGTTGCAGTTCAGCTGGGGCTGAGTTCGAACCCGCCACCCTCGGTATATGGGGCCAGCACCCTACTCACTGAGCCACAGGCGCTGCACAAACTACAAAACTCTTGATGACAGAATTCAATAGAGAGACAGTCCATGTTCATGGACAGGACTCTATTGTCAAGAAGTCAGTTTGGGCCGGGGGTGGTGGCTCACGCCTGTAGTCCCAGCGCTGTGGGAGGCCGAGGCGGGTGGATTTCCAGTGTTCACAGAGTTCGAGACCAGCATAAGCATGAGTGAGCCAGAGTAAAAGACCCCGTCTCTACCACCAGGAAAGAACACCACCCGGTATTGTGGTGGGCGCCTGTAATCCAAGCTACTTGGGAAGCAACTGGCACGAGGAATCACTACAAGCAAGGACAATGTAAAAACAAAAACAAACAAAAAAAAAAAAACAAGGAAACTAAGAAGAGTGCAAGCCAACTGAAATTAAAAAAGCAAAAAAAAAAAAAAAACACACACACAAAAAATTAAAAAATAAATAAATAAATAAATAGATAAAAGAAATCAGTCAGTTTGGCTCGGCGCCCGTAGCTCAGTGGTTAGGGCGCCGGCCACATACGCCTGAGGCTGGTGGTTTGAACCCAGCCTGGGCCTGCTAAAAACAACAACAACAAAAATCAATCAGTCAGTTCTTCCTAACTTAATACAGATTTAATACAATCTCAATCAAAATACTGGCAAATCATTTTGTGGATATCAGCAAACTGATTCTAAAATGTGTACGAAAGGCAAAAGACTGGGAACAGCCAACACAAAATTCAAGAACAAGGACAGAGCTGTAGGACTGATAATATTGATTTGGAGATCTACTATTGTAAAGCTACGGTCATCTAGACAGCATGGCACCAGTGAAAGAACAGACACAAAGCTCAATGGAGCAAATTAGAGAGCCCAGAAATAGTCCTCCATTAATATGCTCAACTGATCTTTGACAAAGAGGCAAAGGCAATGCAATGGAGAAAAGATGGTTTTTTTTCAACAAATAGTGCTGGGACAACTGGGGTGTCCACATGCAAGAGAATAAAGCTGGATGTCTCTCTTACTCCACATAAGAATGATCAAAGACCTAAATATAAGAGCAAAACCTAAAACTATTAGGAGAAAAGATTAAAATCTCAGGACCTTAGAATTGGCAATGATTTCTTGAATATGTCAGCAGACAGATGAGCAATAACAAAAAGATAAATTGAACTTCATCAAAATTAAAACCTTTTGTGTATCAAAGGACACTATCAAGACAGTGAAAAGACAACCACAAAATGGGAAAAAAATATTTGTAAATTATATGTGATGAGGGTCCAGCATTGAGAATATACAAAAAGCACTTAGAACTCAACAAAAAGTTAATCATATATAAAATGGGCAAATGAAGAGATATTCATCATTAATCATTAGGGAAACACAAATCAAAACCACAGTCAGGTACTACTTCACATCCACTAGGATTGTTACAATGTTGAAAATAAAAAATAAGTGTTGAAGATGTGGAGAAAATGGAACTCTCATACAATGCTTGTGGGAACATAAAATAAGGCAGCTGCCGTGTAAAAAACACACAAAACTACCACATAACTAGCAATTCCAGTCCTAGTATACATCCATGCGAAATGAAAACATATGCCCATGAGGAAACTTACATAGTAATATTCATAGCAGTAGTACTCATAATAGCAAAAAGGTAAAAACACAAATGTCTACCAACAGATAAATGGATAAACAAACTATACTATATACGTTATTCAATTAAGAGGAACAAAGTACCAATACATGTTATACCATGGATGAACCTCGAGAACATTACATTGAGAGAAACCATCCATGAAAGGCCATATACTTTGATTCCATTTAGATGAAATGTCCAGCACAGGCCAGGTGTGGTGGCTCACACCTATAATCCTAGCACTCTGGGAGGTCGAGGTGAGTGGACTGCTCTGAGCTCATAGGTATGAGACCAGCCTGAGCAACAGCAAGACCCTGTCTCTAAAACTAGCCCAATGTTGTGGGGGGCACCTATAGTCCCAGCTACTTGTGAGGCTGAGGCAAGAGAATCGTTTGAGCCCAAGAGTTGGAGGTTGCTATGAGTTATGACGCCATGGCACTCTATGAAGGGCAACAAAGGGAGATTCTGTCTTAAAAAAAAAAAAAAAGGAAAGAAAGAAAAGAAAAGAAATGTCCAGTACAGGCAGTACCTGAATTACAAACTTCCAACTTACATACAACTCACTCTTATAAACAGGTGCTAGTACAGTTAAGTCCCCACGTTACAAACATCTGACATCTGAGTTACACTTCTGATCAGAGGCTATCACAAGTAACAGGTAATGTACCTCTTCCAATCCACATACAGATTCAACTTAAGACAAACCTAGATAGAGAACCTAACTTGTTCATAACTCGAGGACTACCTGTATAGGTAAATCCACAGACATAAAACAGTTAGTGGTTAATAAAGGAGGAGGGGACAAGGGACAAATGGTGGTTACTTAATGGGTACAAGGTGTGCTTTTGGGATGACGAAAAAGTTTTGAAAGTAGGTGGTGGCTGCACAATATTGTGAATGCATCAAATGCCAGTGAGTTCTATTCTTGAGCACATTAACTGCCATGTGAGTTGTCTTTAGTTTTGAGCTCACGGCCTCATGAAGCACACATAACTCAAGTGTCTTTTGACCCTGGGAGCCTGTGGTAGTCAATGTGTTACAATGATTATTAGTATGCTATGTGATTTTTCAGAGAAAAATAAGTCTTTAAATTAAAATTAGTTCAGCCTTTGAACAGTTATTTGGAGAAGCTGTTTTAAATGTTTACATCCCTGAATGAATCAAGGTTCCTACAACCTAATTAAATGCACCTGAGGAGACATGATGCCGATCACTGAAGGGCATGTGGTCAACATGGGAACACAGCTAAGTAATGGTTTGCCCCAAAATGCCAACTTTTTTTTTTTTGAGACAGGATCCCATTCTGTTGGTGGGCTCAAGTGCAATGCATCATCATAGCTCATTACAACCTTAAATGACCCTGGGCTCAAGTGATCCTCCTGCCTCAGCCTCCTGAGTGTCTGGAACTACAGGGGCCCGCCACCATGCCTGGCTAATTTTTTATTTTTTGTAGAGATGGAGTCTTGCTCTTGCTCAGGCTAGTCTTGAACTCCTGGGCTCAAGTAATCCTTCTGCCTCAGCACGCAGGGTGCTGGGATTACAGGTGTGGGCCATGGCACCTGGCCCCAAACGCCATCTTATATCACATGCTAAGTACACACACTGAGTGCTATCCTTAATAAATCAGTGCTTTACTATGTGCAAGTTCTCCTTCATCCTTCAACACTAACAGCCCACAAGGCCTTTTTTTCACTCCATAGGACTCAACAAGTTGCATTGAGCAAAGATATTCAGTTGGAAAATAATTTTAAAAGGGCTTTTTTAGTACAAGCCTTTATGTGATTTTGTTCTTTCTAATGAAGTGGCTTCTCCACAGAACAATTTTAATATGTACCAAAATATAACCTTTAGTATACATACACGGTTACGTGTGACTTGCTCTCCTGATGCTCTTGGGGCTGCCCCTGTGGTATATCTTAGGGTTTTTTCAGTTTTGTAAAATGTCACCTTTTGACATACTAATTCGTGGCCCCTCAGTTGGACACTCTCACTGAGTTCTTTAAATAAGAGGCAGTAAACAACTGCAAAGTATATTCACCAGTATTTGAATGCCAGACTTGAAGAGGGACAAGTGGCTGCCAATCCAGGTGTGAGGAAGCAGGAGGTGGGATTCCCAGACCTGGACAGCATGGGTCAAGAGATGTGATTGGCAATCATAGACTGAGAATGGGAAACAAAAAACGAAGAAGAAGAGAAAGAATCTACAATATGTTGTTAATGAGTTAGCAGAACAATCTTAAAGCATCAGCCTTTGGAAGAAAAATAAGGGATACCAGTGGGAACCACTAAAGTCCAGTTTACAAAACCTGGGATTGGGATCCATCAGCAACATGACCCTTAGAAGCAGATCCAAAGAGAGGATCTGAGATCCCACCTACCTCTTAGCTGAGGCTGGAGACTTGGCCACAATGACTGCATTCCTATAATCCGGAATCTGTGAGAGACACAAGGGCAGGGATTACTACATGTCTTCAAGAGGCTATCCCAACAATCAACAAAAAGGAATATTCCAACAGACTCAAAATGTCAACTGTTACTTAGAAGCATTCCAAAAAAAGACAAAGATCAAAGTAAAAGTTTCCTTTGGAAAATGAAGAAGTACCTACCAAGGAAAAAAATATTAAGCCACTCAGAAATTCTTTTAAGAAAAAAGTTGAGATAACTAGTGATTAGCTCATATTTCTTTGCCAGCAAATACTGATAACTTGGTGTAAAGACATTTTTATAAAGTCAAAAGGAAGTTCTCTTATGAATCCTAATTACATGTCATCTCTCTCTCTCTTTCTTTCTTTCTTTAAAAGACAGGGTCTCGCTCTGTCCCCCAGGCAGCTGAAGTGCAGTGGCACAATCATAGCTCACCATAATCTCAAACTCCTGGCCTCAAATGATCCTCCCACCTCAACTTCCCAAAGTGCTGGGATTACAGGCATGAGCCACTACACCTGGCTTACATGTACTCTTACAGTACATGGATAGTACCCATCAAATTTGATTCCAAGTTAATTATAAAATTCCAAATTAATGCAGTCCAAACAAATGACTATTTACATACTGCAGTCATGACATGCCAAAGAAAGCAATTTGTTAAAGGACAATCAGCCCAGTGCAATTTTAAAAAGATATTCAGTAGTAGTCCCAGTGCTGTGGGAGGCTGAGGTGGGTGGATTTCCTGAGCTCAGAGGGTTCAAGACCAGCATAAGTCAGAGTGAGCCAGAGTAAAAGACCCCATCTCTACCAAAAGAAAAGAAGACACTGTCGTTGTGGCGGGCGCCTGTAATCCTAGCTACTTAGGAGGTAATGGGCAAGAGAATCGCTAAAGGAAGAAAGGAAAACAAAACAAAACAAAACACAAACTCCAAACTAAGAAGAGTGAAAGCCAGCTGAAATTAAAAGCAAAATTAAAAAATAAATAAATAAATGAATAAATATTCAGATCCCATATTAAAAGAACACAAAATAGGGTGGCACCTGTGCCTCAGTGAGTAGGGCACCGGCCCCATATACCGAGAGTGGCAGATTCACACCCGGCCCCAGCCAAACTGCACAAAAAAATAGCTGGGCGTTGTGGTGGGCGCCTGTAGTCTCACCTACTTGGGAGCTGAGGCAAGAGAATCGCCTAAGCCCAAGAGCTGGAGGTTGCTGTGAGGTGTGATGCCACGATACTCTACTGAGGGGATAAAGTGAGACAGTCTCAATAAAAAACAAAACAAACAAAAAAAACCCCCACAAAATAACCCCTAAAGTATCAGCTGCTTTGGAGACTTCTTTTGAAGATTTAAGTAATCTGTGTAATGATAGTCATAATCAAAGATGTACTCATTATCAAGGTCACAAAGTGTAGAAGACAGAACTACATTTAAACTGAACAATGGTAGCCAGGCATTGTGGTGGGCGCCTGTAGTCCCAGATGCTCGGAGGCTGAGGGAAAAGAATCGCTTAAGCCCAAGAGTTTGAAGTTGCTCTCTACCAAGCACTCTACCAAGGGCAACAAAGTGAGACTCTGTCTCAAAAAAAAAAAGTAAAACTCAACAATGTTTTGCTGTTTCTTCATCTTGGCAATATTTTCAAATTCTGTTCTTGAAATCTAGCCATTTCATTAAATTAAATTATTTCATTCAAATGTATTTCCATTTCTTTGTTTCCCACAATTAGCACCTTGTAAAATGCCCAGCACACTAAGAGCACTAAGGAAGAAATACTTAGTGAAGGAAGGAAAAAACTGATTGATGTGAAGGAGGAGCTCACGCAGGTGCACGCACCACAGTCACACAGATCAGATGTATCTACAAGAAAGCCTCATCTACCCAGCCTTCTCAGGGTATTTTCATTTAGGCACTTTCATTATTTTTTTCTGGGAGTCTTTCTAAACTGCTTCGTGTACATTTGTTGCCTCATCAGACATCATTAAACAGCCCCAACCTAGCGAGGAGAAAATATACCAACCAACCTAGGAAACATTTAACAAAACAAGTAATAGGAGACTTAAAAGAAAGGACTCAGGCTGGACATTACAGGATGGCTCGCATCTGTAATCCCAGCACTCTGGGAGGCCAACTCAAGAGGATCTCTTGAGCTAAGGAGGTTGAAACCAGCCTGAGCAAAGTGAAACCCCATCTTACTAAAAACAGAAAAATTAGATGGATGTGGCGGCAGGCACCTGCAAGTCCCAGCTACTCAGGAGGCTGAGCCCAGGAGTTTGAGCTTGCTGTGAGCTAGACGGAGGCCATGGAACTAACTCTAGCCTGGGCAATAGAGAGAGATGCTGTCTCCAAAAAAAAAAAAAAAAAGACTTCAATAAAAACAGGTCTATCATCTCTTCAGAGGTCAAAACAGGAAACCATATACATAAAGAAAAAAATTGTTATGATAAAGAATTAAAAAGAAATCAAGGAGGAGGAAGTTATTATGGTGTAAAATAATAAATAGCTGGGTGGTGCAATGACCGAATGAACTCTGCTTTAAGAAAAACTTGGGAGAAAGCAGGCGCAGTGGCTCATGCCTATAATCCTAAGCACTCTGGGAGGCCAAGGTGGGTGGACTGCCTGAGCTCATTAGTTCGAGACCAGCCTGAGCCAGAACTACACCCCGATCTCTAAGACTAGCCAGGCATTGTGACAGGCGCCATTAGTACCAGATAAGCAGGAGGCTGAAGCAAGAGGATCTCATGAGCCCAGGAGTTAGAGGTTGCTGCGAAATATGACGCCACGGCACTCTACCCAGGGCAACAAAAGTGAGACTCTGTCTCAACAACAACAAAAGGAACATTTGGGAGGATAAAGCCAAGAAATTGCCCCAGAATGTTTATATATAAGCATGCAAAAATTAATTTTTTTAAGTTACAATATAGAGACTAGATCTAAATTTCTATGGTCCAAAATTCCCAAAGATGGGTGGCACCTGTAGCTCAAAGGAGTAGGGCACCGGCCCCACAAGCTGCAGGTGGCGGGTTCAAACCCAGCCCTGGCAAAAAAAAAAAAAAAAAAAAAAAACTGCAAAAAACAAAACAAACAAAGTTCCCAAAGGAAAAGAATAAAAAAAACATCAGGAATGAAACACTCAAACAAGTGAAAAACAATTCCCAGAGAATGAAGGGGGTCCCTGAGTATCTAGTGAGAGGAATGGGATAAAAGAGCCACAAAAACACAACATGGTGAAATTCTGTATCACAAGAAAAAAGATAGGCTCAGCGCCTGTGGCTCAACGGGCTAAGGCACCAGCCACGTACACCTGAGCTAGCGGGTTCGAATCCAGCCTGGGCCCGCCAAACAACAATGACGGCTGCAACCAAAAAATGGCTGGGCATTGTGGTGGGCGCCTATAGCCCCAGCTACTTGGGAGGCGGAGGCAAGAGACTTGCTTGAGCCCAGGAATTGGAGGTTGCTGTGAGCTGTAATGCCATAGCACTCAACTCAGGGTGACAGCTTGAGGCTGTCTCAAAAAAAAAAAAAGGTAAAACTTTATTTTAAATGGGGGAATTTTACTACCTGCCCTCCAAAAAACATACGATAAAATACTCAATCTCAGTAGAAATCAGAGAAGTAAAAACTTCAAATAATATAGTATTGTTCACTCACTAAGAAGGGAAGACCTTTTACAGTTATGACGTTAAGTGTCAGGAAGGGCATGGGAAATGGGCTCTGCTGCCCATGCTGCCGGAGGGATGCAGAGCCGCTGAGGACCCACCCCACACCACCCCTCTCCTTTGCTGCTCTTGTCCCATTCTTTGCCATGTCTCATTTCTGTGATAATGACAGTGGCTTGATACAAAGACTCAGAAAAACCAGGGGGGTCAGGGTGGGGGCAGGTGGCAACGGGACTCCAGAACCAGATAACTCTAGAAGTTTTGATCTAAAAAACTAAAGAGGAGGTCAGGCACAATGGCTCACCCCGGTAATCCCAGCACTGTGGGAAGCCAAGGTGGGTGGATTGCCTGAGCTCATGGGTTTGAGACCAGCCTAAGCAAAAGCAAGACCTGTCTCTACTAAAAACAGAAAAACTAAGGCAAGAGGATCGCTTAAGCCCAAGACTTTGAGGTTGCTGTGAGCTAGGACGCCACAGCACTCTACTGAGGGCGAAAAAGTGAGACTGTCTCAAATATAAATAAATAAATAAAAATAAAAATAAATAAAAAACTGAAAAGGAGGCCAGGCACAAAGGCTCATGCCTATAATCCTAACACTCTAGGAGGCCAAGGAGGGAGGATCACTTGAGCTCTGGAGTTTGAGACCAGCTTAAGCAAGAGCTAGACCCTCTACTAAAACAGAAAAACTAGCTGGGTGTCATGGTGGGTGCCTGTCGTCCCAGCTACTTAGGAGGCTGAGGAAGGAGGATCCCTTGAAACCAGTAGCCTGAGATTGCTGTGAACTAACTAGGCTGGCACCTGGCACTCGAAATTGGGCAATAGAGTGAAACTCTGTCTCAAAAGAATAAATAAAAAATAAAATAGGGCGGCACCTGTGGCTCAGTGAGTAGGGCGCCGGCCCCATATGCTGGAGGTGGGGGGTTCAAACCCAGCCCCAGCCAAAAACTGCAAAAAAAAAAAAAAAAAAAAAAAAAAACTAGAGATAGGATTAGATGTATACAAACATATACCATAAAAACATCACAACAATAATTGTGACCCTCCTTTTTTTATTTACTATTCCATTTATCTTTTTAAAATCCTGGCGAACCCATTATATGTAAC
>CAUYRH010145390.1:0-10534 GCA_963574655.1 Perodicticus potto
GAACCCGCCAGCTCAGGTGTACGTGGCTGGCGCCTTAGCCCGTTGAGCCACAGGCGCCGAGCCTATTAAGAGTTATTTTAAAGTTAAAGTTAAGGCAGACTGGAATAGATACCTTTGCTGTGAGACAGCTCAGTGGAAAATAATAAGTAACATTGAAAAAATTGATAGTTTATATAAAAACTTACCGAAGTATTAGAACACCAGAATTCATGTTTGGAAACGTGATATTTTGAAATACTAGGTTACGCTTTGAAATGTTTTAGAAAATATATTTTCAAGTAATCAAAGTGTTTAAAATGTTCAAATTGAAAATATCTGGAAAAGATAAGCAATTTTTAAGTTGATTATGAGGTTAAGATGAATTTTCTAAGCATTAAAATCCATGAAAGCAATCGCACCATAAAGATTAATAGATTGAACTACATAAAAATGAAAACTTTTTGAATGTTGTACGGAGTTAAACACCGGTACACCCACTGCGCTTGCTCAGTCTGCCAGACCTGACATCAGGGCACACGAGTAGGGCGGGGTTGGCTATCACGGTGGTAACCTAACCCCACCTCCCCAGCAATGGGGTGCACATCACTCGGGCTTGCGGCACCCCTTCCCCACTTTCACTCCCCTATTATTAAGAGATTCATGATTGGCCGACGGATTTACCGAATGAGTGAATAAATGATACGCCTCTATTAGCAGTGGAGAGTTGGTCCTCGTGGTTGCCTAGTAAAGGTAGACTAGGAAGGTGAGAAGAAATACAAAGAAAGGAATGGAATTGATGGCCAGAGGAACAATAAAAGGAGATTCAGGGGCGGTGCCTGTGGCTCGTGAGTAGGGCGCTGGCCCCATATAACGAGGGTGGCGGGTTTGAACCTGCCCCGGCGAAAACTGCAACAAAAAATAGCCAGGCATTGTGGCAGGTGTCTATAGTCCCAGCTACTTGGGAGGCTGAGGCAAGAGAATCACTTGGGCCCAAGAGCTGGAGATTTCTGTGAGCTGTGACACAACGGCACTCTACTGAGGACTAAAAAGTAAGACTCTGTCTCTAAAAAAAAAAAGGAGATTCAGTTAATGGCTGTATAGAGAAATAAACAAAGGCAAACAGATCAGGGAGAATAACAGAAATGCATTATTGGACGAGGAAGAGAAGTTCATAGGCTTTCCAATGAGAAGCTTCTGGAGTTAACTCTTAGCTTCATCTCCTATTGGCCATGTAATCTTAGATTTGAAGTAGAAAATAGACATAACAGTTCTTTCCTGCTGTAAATGACATGAGGTAATATGAACATTTCTTGGTACTGAGTTCTGAGTTGGCAATTTCCATAGGCAGATAAAGGACAAATTCAAAAGAGTGACAGACTGAAGGAGAAACAAGAAGATAAAGAAAGGAAACTAGTTGTTGATGATATGCAGTATCCACCTAAAGTATCCCATGTATAAAGTAATTGTTTCAGGGCAGAGTTAAATGTGAAAGCCACTTTTGATTAATAAGAAATGCATGCATTTTGCTACTGTGGCACCCTGCCTTTTCTTGCTGGCTGTGCATATATTACCAACAAATAGGTAAAATTTAACATTAATAAAGTGGTAAGACTGTATTGAACAAAATGCTTTAATTGATTTTTTTTTTATGAGACAGAGTTTCACTCTGTTGTCCCTGGCTACAGTGCCCTGGCCCCAGCCTAGTTCACAGCAACATGAAACTCCTTGGCTCAAGTGACCCTCTTGCCTCAGCCTCCTGAGTAGTTGAGACTACAGGTGCCGGCCACAACGCCCGTTATTTTTTCTATTTTTAGTACAGACAGAGTCTCGTTCTTGTTCAGGCTAGTCTTGAACTCCTGAGCTCAAGTGATCCACCCACTGTGGCCTCCCAGAGTGTTAGGATGACATGTGTAAGCTCTACACCAGCCCACAAAATCCTTTAAAACTAGGTGAAATTGCCTGTTGCAGCATTTACTTCAAATTACATGCCCCTGGAGTCCAATAAGAATATTAAAAATAATTATTTATGGCCCTCGATATTTTTTGTTTGTTTGTTTTGGGAAAGTCCAAGGAGTAGTGCATTTTGGCTAGTGTGAGTGGCTGTGGAATGGAGAGATACACGTGGGTTTTGTTTTTGAGACCAAGAAAAAATGTTAGAGAATATATCTTTGGTTCACCCACATTCTTGTCAATGAGATACTTTAGTTGAGACTGAACTTTGCAGACAGATGGTCCTGAGTTCATATCTCAATTTCAATACTTACTATCTCAGTGACCTTGGAACTGACTGTTCATTAAGCTATGGGAGTCACATTGTTCTCATCTGGGATGGAGATTAATGATAGGAATTTCCTAGGATGTTGTAACAATGAATGGTAATGCATGTAATGTTTCCAACACACTACTCGTCTCTAGTGAGAATTTTTTTTTTTTGTTATTGAATCATAGCTGTGTACATTAGTGCAATCAAGGGGTACAATGTGCTGGTTTCATATACAATCTGAACTATTTTCCCCAAACCGATTAACATAGACTTCATGGCATTTTCTTAGTTATTGTATGAAGATATTTGTGTTCTGCATATAGTAGGGTTCACCTGTACCCTTCTAAGATGCACCGTAGGTGTGGTACCCACCATTACCCCCCCTCCACCTCAACCTCGCCCCTCAATTTTCTTAATAGCTGTATGGTGTTATGTGGTGTCACAACTAATTTGACCAATCCCCTCTTGATGGGCACTCTGGTCACTTCTAAAGCTTTGTGGTTCTACACAATGGTGCTTAAAACACTTGCACCTCGGTGCTCTTCTTTGCATAGGAACAAGTAAAGCTGCAGGATGTTTTCACAGCCGTAAGATAAATTCCTAGAAATGGATTTTCCGGGTCAGATTTTCATGGAAATTGCCAAAATGCCCTCAAAGATCATTGTACTAATTCACCTACCTTCCAATAAGATGAGACTGTCAGTCACCACTCTTGCCATTTTGTGCTGACTTTTAATTTAGAGTCTCAATAATGTTTTGAAGCTTCATATAATATTCCAGCCAGGTTCATTTGTTTCTTTTCATAGTACCGACTCTGGTGTTATTTTTCTTAACTTACATGGCTACATCATAAAGTGTAAGTTCAATGTTAGATTTAAATAAATATAAACAAACAGAACCATATGCTTTTGGAAATAAAGGAGTCTTTGAGATGGTTTAGTCTAGCAGAGGAAAACCAAGGCTCTCAATGCTCAAGTGACTCTGTGGCCATATGGGCATTTAATGGCAGGTTGAGAGGGGACTTTTGTTCTCCTGAGTTGGGTTCTGTTCTGTCTTCATCACACTATACTCTTTTTTTTTTTTTTGAAATAGAGTTTCAAGCTGTCACCCTGGGTAGAGTGCTGTGGCATCACAGCTCACAGCAACCTCAAACTCTTGGGCTTAAGCAATTCTTTTGCCTCAGCCTCCCAAGTAGCTGGGACTACTGGGACTACTGGGACTAGCTGGTGCCCACTACAACATCTGGCTACTTTTTGGTTGTAGTTGTCATTGTTGTTTGGTAGGCCTGGGCTGGATTCGAATCCACCAGCTCTGGTGTTGTGGCTGGCACTCTAGCCACTGAGCACCAAGCCCACACCATACTTTTTCCAGTGTGTAAACACTTCCCAGTGTTTGAACATGGATACCCAGTAACATAATCCTGGTAACATGTAAAAGGGATCTTTGATGAAATGGAATAAATGTTGAATTGGAAGTCAGCAAACCTGGGTTCAAATCCCAACTCTTCACTTGCTGGTGTGTATTGAGGCAAGTTACTGACCACTCAGCGCCTCAGAACTCTCATCTATAAAACAGTAGCGGCAATGGCTACTTCACAATGTCTATGAGAAGTATGGATATTTGTAAAGTTTCTGGAAGGCATAAATGCTTACTATTTTATTTTCTAATCAGTCCTTTGCATAAATAATTAGCAACATTTCTATATTCTGTTAGTATGATTTCCAAGATTCCTTAAAACATTCTTTTCTTAAACTCTAAAATAATGTTCTTGTTCCCATCAAATATGGAGTAAAAAGCAAAGTCATCTGTGACAAGCCCACTCTCTCTTTTTTTTAAATTTTTATTAAATCATAATTGTGTACATTGGTACAATCATGGGGCACAATGTCCCACTCTCTTTTACTGACAGTAAAGGGACATGAAAGAAATTATACTTGATTTTCAGTAGTGACAACAAACTATTTCTAAGGTGCTCATCAGCTTAAGATTAGCTGATCGCCAGTACTCCCTATCAGTATTTCAGGGAGAGACAATCCGTAGTGACCTCCCATTGCTCATTCATTCAGGGGTGGGTGAGAAGGAAGGAGCCTCCATGCTATCAGTTTTGACTGAAGTGCTGGGGATATTTGGATCCCTTGGAAATTTAACACAATCCTGCCAAATATTCGTCAAGAACCCACATCGGGGCAGGTTAGGCAACTATGGTCCTGGCCCTGTGGGCTGGGGAGAAAAAGACAGGTCAAGGGTAAGGAGCAAGGATTCTAGTGAGCATAGCCACGGGCTCCCTTGACATGTCATTTAACCTTTCAGCATTTCATGTCTTCATCAAAAAAACAGTGACAACATTCTGCTTGTTTATTGACTTAAGATCAAGCATAGTGATACCTATAATTTATCCATCAGTGTGACATGCTAAGCATGGCCATCTCAATTCTTTGAGGCCAATGATATTATTATCAGTGAACCTGGAATCGCCCCTCCTTTCCTGAAAATCTGGGAGCTCAAAGAAGTGATGTGCTTTGCCTGAAGTCACACAGCCAGTCAGTGGCAGAGCTGGGGCTCAGACCCTGGGTCTTTTGTACTGCAAAGACCGTGTCCTTCACTACGCCATCCTGCCTGTGGACACTTTCAGGGGCAGATAGCATCATTCCCACTTCACATTAGATGGGTCTCCAAGAGATGCTGGGTGGGACATCACTGATTGTCTAACATGGTTTGAAGAGGATTGAATAAGGGAATGTCAGAGAAAATATGTAGACTCAGCCCATTTACAGAGGTGAGCTTAGTAGTCAGTGCAGATGGGTCCTGCTGGGGGGCAGGTGCTCACACACTGCACAGCGATGATGCTATGAAAACAAATGGATGAAAAGGGGGGGCTTATCCATCAGTTGCTTTACTGGAACAATGCCTAGCAACAATTTTTGTTGTGTTTTTTGAATTTCATGGATTTTTTCATATTCTATAAATGTAGCATAAAAGACTATTACAAAAATCGTCAAAGTGTTACGTTTCAGATTGCAAATGGCCATGTGCATAAGTTTATGTGTATATATGTGTGTATAGATGTGTATGTGTGTGCAAGGTCTGACAATTAGGTTCAAGAACTCATCCTAGAAAAGGTGCTATATAGCTCATTGCTGAATCTCACTCCGGTCGCCTTCCAGGTACTTCCCTGGGAATGCACTGACACCAGCACATGGTCCATCTCCCAAAGCAATCTTGGAATTCTTTTTCTGGAATGGCCATCAGAGCTATCATCGTAGGAGGTCTGACTATTAAGTTCGAGAATTCATCCTAAAACAATTCTGCATACCTCATTACTGAATATCGCTACAGTTACCGTCAGTAACCCCCTCTGGTGACCAAGATGAGTTTGAAAACGTAATTGTCTGACCTTGTAAATACATCTATATACTCATTTATATACATGTATCTTTATGTACTTACCTACACACACACACAATCTCCTTGGTGGTTTCTTCTGAAACCTCATCATTCCTTAGGTAGAAAGACTAGTAATGTGTGCCAATGTTCAAAGATGAAGTATTAGGGAGATTAGGGCAGTAATTTATCATTACGACAAAGAAAAAATTAAACTCAGCTGCCCTTTATTCATGAACACAACTCATTCAACAACTGTGCTACTACATCTAATAGTTCCAGCTTCTACTTAGGGCTTCTCATAATTTTCATAAGCCTCTACACAGCGGCCATAACAGTTTGTTATTCTATACTTCTATAAAAGCTTATTTGTTTCATATCTCTCTTCCTGCCAGACGGTAAGTCCCGTGAGGGCAGGGACTGTGTCTGTTTTGCCCTCTGCTGCACCCTTAGAAGCTCGACGCCAGGTGCATAGGTTTTGAGTGTTTGTTGGTGGAAAGAAAGAGGGACCAAATGGATACTTTCTTCCTTTACTGCTTCTCTCTGGGCTTGAAAAAGACTTGCACAAACGTGAGAAGCAGAAAGAAAGTTTCCGGCACGTTATTCCAGCATTTTCTTCTCAGTGTATCATCAAGAGGGAGTTGCCACCATGTGTGAACTCTGACTGACAGACGTCCTGTAAGCCACCACTCTCCCACCCACCTGCCTGCACTTCAGCTTCAGTATAGGGCCTACTCACATGCCACCCCCTGCCACCTCAGGAACTTATCAGTCTCTCGTTTGAGCTCCCATGGTACTTAAGATCTGTTCCATTCATATGATACGGAATGTTCAAAAAGCTTCAGCCTGGAAATTCAGCAGACCAGCTAACCCAAAGTCATACACAAAGAAAACCTAGTCCCTAAGCAATTCCTCTTCTAGAACACTTTTTGTTGTTTAATCCAGTCAACACATATTTATTCAACACGTAGTGTGTGCTAGGAACTGTGTTCTTCTGTGAATTGTTTCCAAGAGGCAGAACTGACAGAGTCTCTGTCCTCATGGAGCTTGTGGTCCAGAAACATCTGGACAATCAAAAACATGCACAGTCACATGTGCTTCTGGGGCCACGTCCCAAGATTTATGTGAGACCTGAACCATACCAGGAAGACGTTGCGAATGGCCTTTCCAAGGCCACGAAATAGCCAAATGTCTTCCTTCCGAGCATACTATCAATAATGCCATGTAAATTTCTAGGCCACTGAACTGCAGATATTATCAGGAATATTCACTGCCTACAGCCAATGCTGCTCAACCCTTACACCTGGGTTGTCTGGTTTCACGCTGCAGCGGCAGACTCTTCCGTACACCTTTGTGTGCGTCACAGTTTCTGCTCAATGTTCTTTAGTGTGCAGAAGGCCACTTGGCCACGCACAGGCACAATCCAAAGTGCGTGTGTGTTGGGGGATGGGAGGTGAGGACTCTGGAAAGTACCCCTCATTCAGCGTGGACTGTGTGTCTGTGGATGAATCCCGTCTTAGGGTGCTGCCTATCTGAGGCTTGATCTGCTTGATTCCTCGGAGGTCTGAAGCGGGGTTAAATTGCTGGTGACCCACAGCAGTCACCGGCACATTAACACACCTTTATAGGCTCTTCTCTCTTTTTAATCTCTCCTCCCAAACAAACTACCTGCACTCAAGTCCTTGTTACGGGGTTTGCTTTCAGAGGAACCCAGTCTAACACATACCACCCCCCAACTCTGGACTTCCCTCACACAAAGGAACCTCAGTAAAAATAACTAAATGTTTTGCAGTTAGTCATTTCATCATTTCTAACATCATGATGTCACCTCTCAGAAGTGAAACCAACTCAGCCAAATTTCTGAGCGTCTACTAGTTTCTGGGAAAACTAAGTACACAAGATAAAACAGGTGGTTTCTACCATGAAGGAACACACTGTCTGCCAGAAGAATGAGTTATAGAACAAGAAAATTGTGATAAAAACCTCCATTATTCCCTGTCTCCCACCTACTTGTGACTTTCTGTAGGAGGGTGTAACGCAGGGGGTTATGTAACTATACAAATGGGGCCTGATACAAAATCTGATGATGACCCTACTTTCTCTTTACTGTAAACCAAGACTCTCAATGTTACAAGGAGCTCAACTCAAACCAGCTTGAGCCAAAAAGCAATGTATTAGCTGAAGTATCTGGGAGGTCGAGGCGCGCACTTGTCAGCTTCAGGCATAGGTGGATCCCAAGGCTGGATGATGTCATCAGAGCTTTGTCTGTTTTCAGCTCTCATGTCTGAGTCCTTTGGGTTGACTTTACTCTCAGATTCTTCTACATGAAAAATAAAATGACTTTCAGTGGGTGTTGGCTTACCCAGTCCTTATATTTCATGACTCCAACAAAAAAGATGTCCTCTTTTTCCTAGCATCTATATAGAAAGGTCTCACAGAGATATTCTGGCCCTGTTTGCAATGCGTGTTTATCCCCAAAACCATCATGGTAGCTGAGGGAATGGGGCACCCTGGCAGGGCTGGGTCATGCCCATCACCTCCTGGGACAAAGGATCTGTTACTAGAAGCAAAGCCTAAAATTACCTTGCCAAGCTGGGGCACAAAGGTAAGCATAGTCCTTTATAAATCCCGAGCCTACAGCAAGAAATATTTTACTCTTTTCTTTAGGAGTAGAGGAGTAGGGATCTCTAAGCAAAACTAGATTATTGGATAAAGAGTAGGAGCTTGTGTATTTGAATTTGCCAAGAATAAGGAGGCTGCATCAGATTGGAGTTTCTGGACCTCTGGGTCCAGAAGGAGGAGCCCGCTGCACTCCTTCTGACTTGTGGGCGCTGCAAAGGTCAATATGATTCCAGGGTCTTTCCCAATAAAGCCTTAGCCATGGTTAGAGCCACTGGATAAACAGAAGAGGGAGCAGTGGGGTGGCTTCCCCAGCATTAAGACCTTCATTCTTGGGTGCATTCCCAGGAGTAGGAAATGCCCTCTTTGACACTGAGTCAGGAGCCAGGGCAGCTTCCTCAACCCTGGAAAATGTTGGGATGCAGAAAGAGGTATTGAAGGTTGGTCCTCTGCCTCAGCTGTCTGAAGAGCAGCCGACAAAAGCTTTTGCATCTTCATCTGTGTGTTGCTGGCCAGGCCACTTCAGAGCTGTGAGCCCTGAGCGCCATGGTGGCTGCTTCAAAAGGCTGATTGCCCCGCTGGCCCAGCCCATAGCAGTAGATGGGCTTGGTCAGCTCCAGAATGGGCAAAGCCAAAGCCTCTTGCTTTGATCCTTCCCTTATACCGTTAACTGAGGTCTAAATATCTCTTAGGCATATGGTGCCCATAACACCTGGTCCTTGTCCATTTTTCAACCAAAGCCTTTTCCATGATTGGTGGGCAGCAGCATGAATTCTGTTCACCATCAATCCCTGGGGTGACCTTCATTTTCTATTCCTGCTCTCAGAGGCCGTGCTGGCTGTATGATTGCACAGCCTCGTGGCAATTCCAGATTTTTAGGAATCAGCAGTCAAATCCTATAGATTCAACTTCTTTCCTTTTGCCACCTTCTTCTTCCCCTTAGCTTATAATTAACCATTTTTCCTCATAATTTTGAAGTCTCCTCATTTGAAATTCATCAGTGAGCTAGTCCTGTGGGAGTTAACTCTCAATTACAAATTGAAGACTAATTGTGCCGCAAAGACTGTTTCTCGAAGACGCCTCCACTGTAATCGCTTCCTAAATTAACTTCGCCTCTTATTTAACATTAAGTTAAGGCTTTAAAATGATCTGTGATTTGTGGGAGGAAACCAGCAGTTGGTGAACCGTGGAGTCACACCTATAAATATATGTGTATATGTAATATTTAAAAATTCCTTTTTCTTTTCGTTTAAATCCTGCAGTATTTTAAAAATCTATAAGTAAATTGCTTAATGGAAACTGCAGTAGATTTTGCTTTCACTGTAAAGAGTTTGTCACATAAAATTAATTTTTTTTTCCTGACTATTGCCAGCCTTTTGTTCTGAAAAATACAGAGGATGGCAAAAGTATGTATACACATTTTAAGAAAGGAAAAAACTATTAAAATTAATACTCAAGTCATGTTTGACTTCTGCAATTACAAAAGGTGCTCTGGGCGACCTTGTCTTTTGTTATTGGTATATATTGAGTATTACAATTTTAGTACAGTTTTTTCTTTCTTCAAATGGGCATACCTATTTTTGGCACCTTCTGTATTTTCTGAAAAGCTTAAAGCTTGTAGACATTTGTGTTCTACACCTGATAGACCTAACTTATACTTGCGATATGCTCCATAGGTGTGGTCCCCCTATGAACCCTCTACATTTCCTCCACAGCCACAGCCACCCAAGGCCCTGGAAGAGATGTGACTACCATGGGCTGGCAGGTGATGAATCAGAACCCTCCCATTTGCCTGCTGACCCCCTCTAGCAACAACAGCAAAGGTCCTTGCTGATTTATTCTCCAAATTAAATGTTATTTCCACATTACAATCACCATTGAGTATAGATGATTTGGTAACTATAGAAAAGTAGAGGCTCGGTGCCCATAGCACGGTGGTTACGGCACCAGCCACATACACCAAGGGTGGTGGGTTTGAAACCGGCCCGGGCCAGCTAAAAAACAACAATGACAACTGCAACAAAATCAGCCAGGCATTGTGGCAGGCACTTGTAGTCCCAGCTACTTGGGGGGCTGAGGCAAGAGAATTGATTAAGCCCAAGAGTTTGAGGTTGCTTTGAGCTGTGATGCCATAGCACTCTACCCAGGGTGATAGCTTGAGACTCTGTCTCAAAAAAAAAAAAAAAAAAAAAAAAAAGGCAATAAAGAAAAGAAAAGGAGAAAGAAAGAAACTCCCCCAGAGTACCAAATTTATAGATAAAAACAGGGCCACGGACAAAAAAAAATTAATTT
>CAUYRH010145393.1:0-26182 GCA_963574655.1 Perodicticus potto
TTTTTTTTTTTTTGGTTGCAGCCATCATTGTTGTTTGGCGGGCCCAGGCTGGATTCGAACCCGCCAGCTCAGGTGTACGTGGCTGGTGCCTTAGCCCGCTGAGCCACAGGCACCAAGCCTGGGTTTTTTATTTTTATTATTCTTAAGGAAGTGGGAGCAGTTTTCTTCATATTTTTTAAATCTTGGAAACATTCCTAGCTCCACGACCTTCACTCATTTTAAGACTGGATTCATCCAAAACGGTCTTTTGGAATCAAAGGAGTAGTGCGCCAGCCCTGTATGCTAGAGGTGGTGGGTTCAAACCCAGCCCCAGCCAAAAAAACTGCAAAAAGAAAAAAAGTTTTCGGCGGCACCTGTGGCTCATCAAGTAGGGAGTCAGCCCCATATGCCAAAGGTGGCAGGTTCAAACCCGGACTCGGCCGAACTGCAAAAACAGAAAAATAGCCAGGCCTTGTGGTGGGCGCCTGTAGTCCCAGCTACTTGGGAGGCTGAGGCAAGAGAATCACCTAAGCCCAGGAGGTGGAGGTAGCTGTGAGCTGTGTGACACCACGGCACTCTACAGAGGACAATAAAGTAAGACTCTGTCTCTACCAATAAATAAAAAAGGAATCTGAAAAAATGATCTGAATATATAGTGACCTCAAAAATGATTAGAAGCGCCAATTTTGCACATAGAGTTCAATGATCACAGGGAAATGAAGTGAGCAGATGATTTAGGAAACAGACAACGAGGGAAGAAAACTTACGATTTGGAGCACCACTAACAGGTCATTATAACAGCCAAATATGTTTCTGTTAATTTTTTTTTTTTAAGAGACGGGCTCTTGCTAAGTAAGCAGTCCAGGCTGGTCTGGAGTCCTGGGCTAAGGTGATTCTTCTGCCTCAGCCTCCTGAATAGTTGTGACTACAGGTACATGACACCATGCTGAGAAGTTCCAGTTAAAAATTATGTAATCATTTGGACAGTGATCTTCCTATTTAAAAAAAAAAAAAGAAGTACGTGCGGCAGTGCCTGTGGCTCAGTGAGTAGGGTGCCACCCATATGCCGAGGGTGGCGGATTTGAACTGGGCCCTGGCCAAACTGCAACAACAACAACAAAAATAGCCGGGTGTTGTGATGGGTGCCTGTAGTCCCAGCTACTCGGGATGCTGAGGCAAGAGAATTGGCTAATCCCAAGAGCCGGAGGTTGCTGTGAGCTGTGACAGCACCGCACTCTACAGAGGGCGACAAAACAAAACTGTCTCTCTAAAAAAAAAAAAGAAAGAGATACACATTTTATAAGTTCAAAAAAAACACAAGAGGGTGTTGCCATCTGGCTCCAATTTAAAACCTTCATTTGCTCCATGTATCACTACTGACGCAGGCCGTGTGTGCAGAAATCCTTGTCTGGGGTAGAAAAGACAGGTACACTGTGGACTCCCACACTGACTCAGACCTCTGTCCTTGGCAGTGAAAGATGATATGGAAAGAAATCATTTTATATGTTTTAAAAAGCCTGCTATTTTAAGTCTCTTTTAAATAAATAAAAATCCCAGTATTTTTCATTTTCAAATTGTATTCCTATTTTACCTCACAAAAATCAATTTCACTGGAATCCACTCGACCCCTAATGCTGAACCTCTCTTTAGAAGTAAAATGTTCAACCTCTCAAAAAGCAAACATGTTCAATACTTGTTTTAATGACATGGCCTAAAGCTTACGAGGAAAAAGCATGAAATAAACAGAGAACACTGGGACAGATTTCCAGGTTTCTCGTTGCTAACACCAATTGCAGCATTAAAAACCCCCATACGTATGAAGGGCTGCAGGCTTCCTAAAGAGATGAAGGCAAGCCGCCCAAAAGCAGAAAATCAAGGGTCTATTAAGGAGAATTGAAGTGTGGGCTGAGTTCGTTGCTGTGGAACATGCGCCGAGCAGGTTCGCCAGTTTTTCAGGGGTGCAAAAAGGTTCAGTTGTACATCTAGCCGGGTGTTGTGGCAGGTGCCTGTAGTCCCAGCTGCTCAGAAGGCTGAGGCAAGAGGATCTCTTGAGCCCAAGAGGTTGAGGCTGCTGTGCGTTATGATGCCACAGCACACTACCCAGGGCAACAGAGTGAGACTCTGTCTCAAAATAAATAAATAAATAAATAAATAAGTGACATGTCCCAGGTGATGGGACTCCTCACCATCTCCCTGGTCCTTGGTCTCCCCACCACCTTCCAAGTGGCGCTTCCCACCAAAGCCTCCTAAGACCTGAAGCAGGGAGGAACATCCCAGGTGCCGGGTGACAAACCAGACCCCAAAGGCTGTTAATGCCACCTGGATGATGACAAGCACAGGGAAGTGGGTAGGAGAATCTGTTACAGGGACAGGAACTTTCACTACACCACAAAAGCTGAAGACCAAGGAGAGACGGGAAGGTCCTGAGCTCTAAGAGCAAGGAAGACGTGACACGTTTCAGAAGGCATTTGTGAGATACTGACACCTTTCATGAATAAATAGCTGAACTTGTGGTTTATCTCAATGGCTCTGAAGAGAGCTGCACCCAAAGGTGTGTGATCCGAGGTGCCAGGCCCAGGAATAGCCACAGCTACCCAAGGTGGGCTGAGCTGCGTTGAGAGTGAGTCGGAGGTATGTTAAACAGTCACTTGGCAAGGCTATGATGGTCCACATTCAAGATCTCCAGGGACTTGGGCAAGACCAGAAGGACCACTGCAACCCTGAAATTCTACACTCTGAGCCCAGATACCATTTTCGGTTTAGAATGGGTTTTGGTGAAAGGAATGGGCAATAAGTGGTTACAATGCCACTGGGGACAAACAGAATACAGATCTGTATGAAGGACCAAAAGCAGGGAGGAACATCCTAGGTACCAGGTGACAAACCACCCCAAAGGGTGTTGATGCCACCTGGATGATAAATCAGATGGGTTTTGCTCTGCACCTCGAGACTGCAGAAGGACAGTCTGAATTTAGAACTTTTGTTCAGTTTTCTGGAAGTATGTGCAGTCACGGTGGTAGAGTGCAACATTCGATAAACAGTCCTCGGTGGGGTCTCTGATGGGTTTAGGTAACTTCCAGGTAACATCTGGAACCCCACCCCACTGTCAGGCATTATTTACCCTAGAGAGACTTTTGCCATGGTCGAAGGCCACTATTCATGCAGTGGGTTAACCAGGCTGTTATTCCTACAGCGCAAATCAACGCTGTAGATCAGCTGCTGCTCGCGTACTTTTGTTCTGGTGGATTTAGGCCGGGAGAGGCAGGGTAATAATTTAATCTTCTACAAATGCCTAATCTTGTTAGAATACTTAGCTGCACCAAGGAAAGTTGAAGCATGAAAAAACTGATCACCTTCTCCGTGGCCTTTGACTAATTACATCTCACTTTATTTGCCTGAATCAATTCTCCTTAAATCTTTAAATGAGATCTCATTTTCTCCATTAGGCCTTTGCTTTTGCCTGAGGCATGAGCGTTTTAGCTATTTGCATCTTCATTAAGTCCATTTTACCTTGTATGACTGGAATCATTCTTTAACTCCACATATATAACGGAGTTAGCAAAGATTAACATGCATCTTTTCTTAAGGAGGAAAACACGCGCTACTTCTTTCTCCAAATTCCCCTGTGCACTGCCATTTTCCCAGTGGAAACTGCCTTAACATTCCACACACATGGAATGTTAAACTGTCACTTGGCATGGCTACGATGGTCCAGATTCAAGATCTCCAGGGACTCGGGCAAGACCAGAAGGACCACTGCAACCCTGAAATTCTACACTCTGCAGCAGACACAACCTTGTGATCGGGAGAAGAGGGAGGCGACTCATCACAGCTGAGGGCAGGTTGTGAGCCCAGGGCCCTGGTTCTTCTGTTCTGCCTGTGTTTCCCTGTGATTCGTCCACACCCAGGGTCTCTCGGGCTTCCGGTGTGTCTTTCTTGATGGGCTGCTCATTTCTCTTCAGTGAATTCTTGAGGCAAGTTAGTCTTGGTGCAACTTACACAAGTGGCCAATCTTTCCACCCGAGTTATTTAAAGAATGAGCACTCAGGAGTACGGCCTCCTTGGTTTAAGCTAAATCTGGGACACAGGGACCTGTCCTCAGGGCCACAAGGCTTCTGTTGGGACACAGGAGTCTGTCCTTAGGGCCATGAGGCTTCTGTTGGGAACACTTAGTACTTCTCAGTGGTCAGATCTGGGATCAATCTTGGAGAAAGGTGGCCCAGAACCAAACACACACTGAGACATAAATCATTCATGGTGTTACCTTCTCCCAGGAGAATATGCAATTTTTAAAATAAGCAATGAGAGGGCAATATTTTACACAGAAACATAAGAGTTCAACATGGGCATTAGCTTGTGTTAGGACCCCCAGGTGAGCCTCTGAACCTTCAGTCATCTCATCTACTTTGACTCCATGTGTAAGGGCTGGAAGGAAGACCCAGGTACACGGGGCTGCCGTCGGGGAAATGCACCAGCAGGCAATCCAGTGTCCAGTGAGGTGGACACTGCAGACCATCACAGAGTGTCCTCACAGGGACCCAGATGGTCTAGCCTACTACACACCCAGGCCACGTGGTCCAGCCTATGGCTCCTCCCCTCCCCTGTGCAGCTTGTTACTGTACTGAATACTGCAGGCAACTGTTACATATGTTAAGTATCTATGTATCTAAATATATCTACACACAGAAAAGGCACGCAAAAATGCAGATTATTCATAATCTCAGAGGATTGCCATTGTATACGTGGGCAGTCAACTCAAATGCGGTTGGTTACATGGTCTGTGACTGCAATTCCCAAATTAATGCCCACAAACAAACGCATCAAAGAAGCAAAATTTATAACAGAATTTCCGCCAACATTGTCAGAGCATCTACTATGCCTTCCTCAAGGAAATATATCCTCTATTTAGCTCAGCTTAACCTCTTGCTAAACTAAGGGACAGTCTAACTGTGGAGTGGTCATTTGCACACTGAGCACCTGCCCGGATTCTGGCTTCAGGCAAGTACCCACTCAGCCCAGCCTACCAGGCACTTTCCAGTTTCAGGGTCACAGGTGTCACTATGGTTGTTGCAACTGCAGGGCACGCAGGGAGCAAGCAGAGGGCGCGGTCCCCTGCCCCTGCCTTCCGGGAGCTTCCCTCTGTGGTACCCGGGGGCGCAGTCCTGAGCGGATGCAAGGGAAGAAAAACACAATTGATTAAACAGGGAGCAAAGGAATGGAATAGATATTTCTGCAAAGAAGACATACAGATGGCCAACAGGTAAACATGAAAGGAAGTTCAACATCACTTTCCTCACTACTTCACACTCTGGGTGGCAACTATCGAAAAAACAGAAAATAACAGGTGTTGCTGAAAGCGTGGAGAAACTGGAACCCCAGTGTGCTGCTGGTGGGAATTCAGAACGGCACAGCCACGTGGAGAACAGTATGGAGTCTCCTGGGCGTGTACAGAGAAGGATGGAAAGCGGGGAACTGAAGAGGCGTCTGCACACTCACGATAGGGTCGTGTTATTCACAGCGGTCAGGTGTGCCCGGAGGAGGAAATATGGGAACAGCACCCAGGGCACCCACGTGGGGGATGTTACTCAGCCTTAGACAGCAACGAGATTCTGACACTTGCTACAACATGAGTGACCTTGAGGACATTATGCTAAGTGAAATAAACCAGGCACAAAATCACGAAAGACAAACCCTGTCTGATTCCGCTAGCTTAAGGCGCCTAGAGTGGCCAAGTCCAGAGAGACAAGGGGTTGAGCGGTGGCTGCCCGGGCTGGGACTTGTTGAATGGGCACAGAGTTTCCACTTTTGCAAGATGAAAAGCATTTTCTGGAGACTGGTTGTAAAACATACTTATTACCACTGACCTGTACACTTTAGAATGTTTAAGGTGGTACATGTCATGCTATGCGTCTCCTACCAAAATTCATTTTTTTTAATTCAAAAGGAGAAAAAGTGATATAATAGAGACACATGAGTTCTGTCCATCGCTTGGAGTTTCGAGCACATTTCAGCCCCAGGCCAGGAACTAGACTTTGACTGAAATCTCCCTACCTGACAGGAGAATCCCGCTGTGCCGGGGGGACAGAGACAGTTCTCTAGGAGGGACGCCACCTCTCTGTCTGGGTGCTGCTCTTCAGCCTTTCTGCCAACCTCCATCGAAATATTTGAGATTCTGTGCAAACATTACATGCAGAAGTAAGAGAGGTAGTGCTAATTTGGGGAGACTTTCCAGAGACGCACTGCATGGAGTGATTTGCACGTGTGCTAAACCAGAGCTTGCTCCCCCGTTGGGAGCAGTTACTACTCATGGTTATGAGTGAAATATGGTAAAGCACAATAGTACTGTCATTACACTTTCAGGCATTTTAGAACTTGAAAATATTACACAAGTGTGCCCAGAAGACCTCTTCGAGTACTGATTTGGCCAAGATTTACTGGCCTCTTTTTAAACATTTATCCATTGTTTGAGACACGGTCTCTCTCTATCACTGGGCAATGAATGGCTTTCTTCATGGATTAAAGTAGTAAATGAGTAGTTGGCAATGTTCTTTCCACATCATTGCAAAGAAATGGGCATTAATGCAGGTTCGAGGGCAGAAAATAGCAAAAAAATTCTATTTTTGGCATTTTATCTTCACCTAAGATGCCACCGTATGTACTTATATTTCACACTTCCATCAGCGTGTGATAGTGCAAGCCATAACTCACACCGTCCCCTCTGATACTAACACCTAACAAGTTCTGATGAGGAACGGAACTACATTTAGTGATGAGGATGGCAGGTAACGGGAGTGAAGCCAATCAAATGCTTCCAGTCCAGTTTCCAATCAGGAAACTATTCAAACCCTAGAAGCTCCGAGTACCTGCTTTGCTGCAGCCCTTGGCCGTACGATGCCTTGATGAGGATGTGCTCGATGTTGCTGAGGACAGACATAAAATCTGAGCGCGTGACAGGTTCTTCAGAAACAGAGTTAAAATATTTCCAAAAATCCTGTGGATGAGAAACACATTCAATTACGTTCAGAGTACAAATTCCGACTGGCAAAAGAGCTTCCAGAGAACGTGTTTCTTCTATAAATTTCTCCAGAAAGGAGTCCTGTTCAGGCACACCACTAGATTTAACCGATGAACACATCCTGTGACCTCCGCAGTGGCAGGCGGTATCGGTCTCAGTTACTGACAGACACGCGTTAGAAGGCAGTGCCAGCCACACAAAGACAATGACCAAAAAACATCTGCAGGGAGAATGAATACACACTCCGCAAATTCCAGCCACGTCCAAAGGACTTCTGTACCAGTATGTCTATACAGGCTACCAGATAAAGGATTTAAGATGCAATTCCAGGGCGGCGCCTGTGGCTCAAAGGAGTAGGGTGCCAGCCCCATATACTGGAGGTGGTGGCTTCAAACCCAGCCCTGGCCAAAAAAAACTACAAAAAAAAAAAAAAAAGATGCAATTCCCACCAAATTAACATAAGCCTAATATACACTTCTTCAGAATATGGAATCCCAATAGTTTTTAGCAATCTTGCTAAACCCACTGGAATTCTGCTCCCAGGGCTTCTTGCTCATGTTCTTAAGCGACTTCCAGCTTTCATTACAACCACAGCGTTAAGTTCGCACCGTTAAGGGACTTGTGTGAAAAGATCACACCCTCACCTCTTTCATCGCTATTTCCTGTTCCTGCCTCACTCCATTCTCCGGAGCTGGTGCATCCAAGTAAATAACTTGTTTCCTGGTCCGGCCCCCTTTGATGAGAACTTGAGGCTCAAAGTTGGAAGTGCCAACACCATCCGAAGAATAGAAGGCCACACTGTACTTCAGTTTGCCGCTGTACGCCATGAGCTAGCAAATAAGAGAGGCTTGCTTTAAAAACATTTCATTGCAAGCCTGCCACTGTGTGAGAGAAATCTTACATCTTAAAAATACATCGCATGGGTGAAGTATGTTGTCTGGAATTTACCTCCTTCTGATTCTGTTTACTGATGGATTATGACGTGGACCTGCGTTACACAGCTCTCCATGATACCGACAGAAGTGAGCTCCCAAATAACAAATCAATGTGCTAATGACCCTAATTATTTTCAAGCTCCTTTAAATTAAAAATTACCTATATCTAAATGAGCGCTGGATATATATTTATACATTTTAAAGATCAGGGTTCATTCAAATATAGGCTCCAATGTTCATATAAACGCAAATGCAAGTGATGCCTTTCATGATTCTTCATGGTAGGCTCTTCCTCCCCAAACATGTGATGTTCCAGAGAAAGGCCTCCCACACACAGCAGCTAGACTTGTGTGGACCTTATACGAGTAAATACGAGGCACTCAGGTGCTGCATAATGACATTTTGACCAATGTACTTTTCTATGTTTAGTTATGTTTGGATACAAGAAAACTTAACCATTGTTTTACAAGAGCCTTCAGTATTCAGGACGCCAACAGGTAGCTTAGACAGGCTACACATCTAGGTATGTGACATCAGCATGACAATGAAATCACCTAATGACTTATTTCTCAGAAAGTATCCCTGCCGTTAGTGGTGCCTGTGTTTGTTGAGTGATTGCTTCAGGAAGGGAGGCTGAGGCAAGAAGATCGCTTGAGCCCAAGAGTTTGAGGTTGCTAATGAGCTATGACACGGTGGCACTCTACCCAGGACGACAAAGTGAGACTCTGTCTCAAAAAAAAAAAAAATTCCAGACCAGCCTGAGCCAGAGCAAGACCTCATCTCTAAAAATAGTAAAAATAGCTGGGTGTCGTGGTGGGCACCTGTAGTCCAGCTACTCAGGAGGCCGAGGCAAGAGAATCCCTTGAGCCCAAGAGTTTGAGGTTGCTGTGAGCTATGATATCACAGCACTCTACCAAGAACAACAAAGCGAGACTTAGTCTCAAAACAAACAGACAAAAAAACTATAAACAAATAAAGGACTTCCAAAATTAATGAAAAGTTTTACATTTGAGAGGATTTTTATGAATGTTAAACTTCTTTATACTCTCTTAAAAGAGGACATTAACAACCACTTCTTTTAACTACAGGCCAAGCACAGACTATGGTGACTTTAAATGACCTCCAGATCCCCCGGGAAGCAGGGACCAGCTCTAGGCGGGGTGCACACCTCACCTGGTCTCCCTGGAATTGCGCTGGCAGCCGCCAGTAGAAGGGCTCTGTGTGGACGTGTTGCCGGACAGTCACGGCGTCCAGCAGGACATCGGGGGCCTGATAGTAAACCCCCTGGGTCGTGCCCCTCAGGTTACTCTGAGAAACCACACGCAGAAGAGGCTCATCTGAGCCCAGCACTACCTGTCATGAAGGGGAGAGAAAACACGGCTCGGAACATGAATTAGCCACTCAATGTTTGATTCATGGGTTCTACCACTGTCTCGCAGATGAAACAGTTCATTATTAAAATAGGAATAGTAAAGATTTTCCCTTAAAACAAAACCTCTGGATTAAAAGTAACTGAAACTACTTTAATTTTTTTAACTATTCAAGGATTAATAGCCAAAAGGGGTTTTAAACCACTGAATTCAGGGTCCAACTATTGTTAACTAGGGTCCTGTTCAGTGACTTGTACGAGACAGTTGAGATGCTGAGGTTTTATCTTCTCTCCAACTAAGGCTTTTGATAGATTCGCTACAAAACAACACTGAAAGCCTTTAGTTCAAGCTCCATTTATGTCCCAGGCCTGCAGACATGAGGTTCTGATTCATGTGCTGACTCAGATGGTCTCCCTAGAATTTCTGATGCTGTAAGAACAAAATTCAGTGGAAGTGCTTGACTATGTCTCCAAATCCCAAAGGGAGAGAGACTGGAAACAGAACGTCTTGACTGTGGTGACTTACTGGGGTCCTCACGTAACCCTCTAGCTCTGAGCACAGGTGGGACAGCCCAAAGCAGAAGCAGGGGCTGCACCCCAGGGGGTCGTCGGCACGGAGAGCGAAGGTGCCCTCTCGGCACTGGCCGCACTGGAGGCCGATGACATTCTCCTGAAGGGGAACAAATAAGGGATTTGTTTTTTGCCACAAATAAAAGAGCAATTCTGAACATGCAGAAATGAAAAACAAAATAATTTTAAAAATTATTTCAGGTCTATAAACATCACTGTTTCTTTGGAATGGATCCCTAACTCCCCTGGCATCAGTTCTCTCAAAGACTCAATCAGCGATTCCCAAACACAGGTGAGTATCAGGATCATCTCAGAAGCTTTTGGAAAATACAGATCCAAGGATAAGCCTCCCTCCGGGAGAGCCCTGGGATCCGCCTCGGGTCCCCACATACTTCTGATGATCTGAGAATGTGGGGCACCTCTGACCAGGTGACTACTAGGCAGGTCCCTGCTGTTCTGAGAGTCTTTTATGAGAACTTGTATCATAAAATGTGGTAGCCGAAAGCAGAGAGACCGATGATTCCATTATTATTCCCAGGACATGAGTTTTCCCTTCCTCATCAAGTCACCACCAAGCCAGGGCTTCCATCCCCCATGAGAAAGAACTAGAGAAGGCGGCAATGAGCTCCTAATAACAAAGCACGTGGGGGAAACTGATGAAATTTGACATGACGTCGAAATCTACTTCCTGGGAAAATGTTAGAATACACAAGTTCCCGTCGGTCTGCCAGCACATCTCAGGGCCTACCAACCTCACAGCTGGAGCATCACAAACCTGCCCACAGTCTGTGTGATCTGGCTTCCCTGCATATTCCAGACAGACTGGCCACTCACACACGATCAGAAACTCCAAAGTGTTTTTAAAGCAGTTCCACCCTCTGACACTTATAATTAACAGTTACAATTCCATTTCTAGAATCACTCATGATTCTAGAAGAGCATACCAGACCTTAAACTCAGGCATGGAAGGGCGCGTGACCTTACGAGGAGACGCGTCCAAACCCAGCTGCTTATTTAAATAGAGCCCAAGAGTGACAAGGTCAAGTGGGAGGGAGGAACGGAGGGCAAATACCTTGCAAGAGCAGGTTCCAGTTTCCTCTGCACAGCTGCAGAGACGCTGGTCCAGGTCACAGGTCTCCGCTGATGTCCCCCTGGGGTCACAGTCACAGGGGACACAGTTTGGAAAGTCTCTGTAACCCAAAGAGCACCGATCGCAGCTCCATCCAGCAAATTCCAACTTGCACTGGCAGTGGCCGGTGAGCACGTCGCAATGGTGGCTGCTCGACCCCACCAGACTGCAATTGCAGGCCTAAGAGAAGAAAGGCTTACTAAACAAACAGGTATCGTTTACATTTTCTGCACATACACATATTTGGATTGCAGGGAAAGTCGTGCGAAGGAACGCTATGAACCATCTCCCTCTCACCACTGCTAAACAGATCTCTTTACCATGTGACACCAGGAGGCAGGGACTACGTTGCTGGACAACTGGGGATCTCAGTGACAGAGGCACGTTAGCCCCAAATCATGAAGTGAAATTAAATACAGCAGGTCAAAACAATCTAGCAAAGTTATTTTAGAAGTTATTTCTCTACTGTTCTCAAAACACAAACCACATCCACGTTTACATGAAGAAAGTTATATAGAAAACTGGAGCTCTTCAGGATTGCAAACAGCCCCCTAGTAAAGTGATGTATGACTTTCTCTTGGAGGACAGTGTACCTTGCATGATTTACTTAAATGGCACAAAATTTGGGGGGTGGGAGGACTTTTTAACCATCAATCTCCCAATTAGGTTCTTGCAGAAAACTAAGATTAAGGTGTCTTAAGGGTGTCGACCCACCACATGATTCCTACAATCTGTACCGAGTTTTAAATATAAACCACAGAGCTATTCGGCAGGTTGGAGACGAGTGGATACTGTGGAAGAACAGGAATGCCACTTGCTCTTGGGCAATAACTCTGAGGTTCACGGACGCATGGAAGGCCGTGCGCACCTGGCAGCCTCTCTCTGGGTGGTGGCCCCAGTGGCCGTCCTCACATTCTTCACACTCCGAGCCCTGAGTATGAGGAGGGCAGACGCACTCTCCAGACTCCGGGTCGCAGCTGTTCTGTGTGTCCGGGCAGTCACAGGCTGGAAGAGAGACAAATGTTTTGTTGCAGATCTGGGTAACTAAAGGGGTAAGAGTTGATGCTGTCAGTTCCCTTTTATTAATAGCCTGAACTAAAAAACACCTATGATTCCCAAGACCCCTCCAAGTCCAGAGAGGGGAGAATAATTAGGATGGAATGGGGGGGAGGGAGAAAAGAATGGAAAACACCCGGCTGTCTGGACAGAGAGGACAGCGGGAGTCTTTCCCGAGCACTTACTGCCAATGCTGTGTTAAGGCCTATCCTTAACCCCGTCCCTATGAACCTCACGATAACTTCTTAAGGTCAATTATCATTAGCTTCTCCACTTGACAGGTGAAGAAACTAAGGGTGAGAGAAGTCAAATAGCTCATCGAAGGTCACACAGTTAGTAAGCAGCACAGCCATGACCAAAAATTATGCTTGTATCCTGACAGGTGTTGAGAAACAGGGGAGAGGTATGAAGTTCTACACAAAGAAGAGAAAAAGTAAAGGAACTTTATAGAAGTAAGTCAAAAATCGAGGGGAGGCTCAGAGAGGTCTGGGACCAACCATGAGGTCTGAAACAAGGGATTCAAGAGCTTACGTGTACAGCCGCCATCCTGGTAGGCGTAGAAGCCGTGGGCACACCTGTCACACTTTTCTCCAGCCACGCCCGGGACACAGTGGCATTGGCCTTGATCCGAGCAGTCGTCTGACCTGGAGCCGGCCATGCTGCAGTTGCAGGGCAGACAGCCACGCCCCGAGTCCAGCCCATAGTAGCCAGGCTATGGCGGCAGCGGGGAAGCACAGCAGGCCGGGTACGTTTAATAAGCAACTGCACATCCCAGCATGGTTTCCAAAACACACGGGATGCTTTATAGAGTCAAAGCATTCATGACTCGGCGCCCACCCTCACAGTTGGTACCCACTCTCCAGACACGGACGTGGCCTTCACCAGCCATGCTCAGGGAGTCAGCGATCTCATCCGAACCGAGCCAAGGTGGCGATTATAAACATCACCGACAAATTAATTCCTTCCTTTCTCTCTCTCTCGATTATATAAACATCACTGACAAATTCCTGTCTTTCTTTCCCTCCCTTCCTCCCCGTCTTTCTCTCTCTCTTTCCCCCTTTCTTTCTTTTTAAGGCAGTGTCATTCTATCACCCTCAGTAGCGTGCCACGCATCAGCATAGCTCTAGCTCACAACAACCTCAAATTCTTGGGCTCAAGTAACCCCCTTGCCTCAGCCTCCCAAGTATCTGGAACTACAGACACCGGCCCCACACCCAGCTAGTTTTTTCTTGCTCAGGCTGATCTCGAATTCCTGAGGTCAGGTGAGCCTCCCACCTCAGCCTGCCACGGTGCTGGGATTAGAGGGCGAGCCACCGCGCCCAGCTAACTGACGAACACTTTAACAACATACAATGGCCAACGCGCAGCTTACCAAGCACTGGTCACACTGCTGTCCAGTGACGTGTGGTCTGCAGTCACAGAGTCCAGTCTCCAGATGGCACAGAGGAGAGAGGGAACCCTTCCCGTGACACTCGCAGGCTGACACGCAAGCACACGAAACACATATTAACATGTGCATCTGGGTGTGGAGACCCTAACAGTCTAATCCCCGAAGGAAAAAAAATGTACACATTCACTATTTCTAATCACAAAGCTAAAAATAAGTATGATTTGCAATAACTTAAAAAAATTCAGCATTTTTCTCAAAAGTAAAACCAAACAGGGTGGTGGAAGGAGCCATCACAGAAAAAAAAAAAAATGAACCTATTAAGACAGTAACTAAAAACTTGACCATTTTCAAAAGTTTTTAAGTGACCTACAAATTTCCATGGATAATCATGCAATGGTGAGTTCAGCATCAGTTTAGCCATACACTCTCATTCCAATCATACAGGTATTTAATAGTTGAAAGCTCAGTTATCCTATAATCTAGGTAAGTACATATTAATATTTTATTTCAAAATTATAATTAAAAACGTTTTCCTTTCCAAGTGATTCTAAGCCATGAATCATTTGTAGTTTCAGGACAGACATTTCAGATTTATCTGAAGTTAACACATTGATGTTTAAAGCTACAGAGTTCTTGCTTGGCGCCTGTGGCTCAACAGGCTAAGGTACCAGGCATGTACACCTGAGCTGGCGGGTTCGAATCCAGCCCGGCCCACCAAACAGCAATGACGGCTGCAACCAAAAAATGGCCGGGCGTTGTGGCAGGCGCCTGTAGTCCCAGCTACTTGGGAGGCAGAGGCAGGAGACTCATTGGAGCCCAGGAATTGGAGGTTGCTGTGAGCTGTGATGCCACAGCACTCTATCCAGGGTGACAGTTTGAGGCTCTGTCTCAAAAAAAAAAAAAAAAAGCTACAGAGTTCTTGTCAAAGAGATGGGATTTAATGGGTCCAAAAAATGTTAAAGCAATATCACAGGACAATTGTCAGTATGTGCTTCAGTTAAAATATTTCATGTGTTCACTGACAAAATGTCCCAGCCATTATTTATGAATGTTTGGTCTCAGGAAATGTACGATGTCTGTCATGGCATAACAACATAAGAAAAGGAAAGAAAAAACTTCACAAAGAAGGTTAAGCCTGGCTGGGCTCACACTTGTAATCCTAGTGCTCTGCGAGGCTGAAGCAGGAGAATTGCTTGAGCCTAGGAGTTCAAAACCAGCCTGAGCAAGAGTGAGCCCTTGTCTCTACTAAAAAAAATAGAAAAATTAGCTGGGTGTTGTGGCAGGTGCCTGTAGTTCCAGCTACTCCAGAGGCTAAGGCAAGAGGATCACTTTAGCCCAAGAGTTTGAGGTTGCTATGAGCTGTGATGCCACAGCACTCTACCCAAGGTGACAGAGTGAACCTCACTGTTACTGAGGTTTTGGGGACACCCACTCTTCTAGTTTACTTCTGTGGCAATAAAAATAAAAAAAAGAAGAAAGGAAAGCCCAAGCACAGTCTGCAAGCAGCAGGCTAGGGGCTGGGATGGGAGATGGACCCTGGAAACCAGAAGACTGGGGCTCAGAAGGCACTGGCACCCTGCCTTCCCTGGGCCGCTATGTCACCTTCTATTTTCCTGGTGTAAGCGAGTCCTGTGAAGCCCAGCTCGCTGGAGCCCTGCAGGGACCCTCTCTGGCATTCCCGTGGCTTGCCTGTGAGCACTGTACTGCTGACTTCTCAGCACACATCCCTTCTCAACTCTCTCCCACCACACACAAAACGACCCCTGTCCCGGTAAGTCTCCACCTGAGGTTCCATCTCTCCAGCACCCTCCCTTGCTTTAGCACATCCAATCCAACTTCTGCACGGCATCCTTCTGGCCCCTTCTCTGCTGAAATTGTTCTTCCTAAAATCTCCAAGGACTTTGTAGGTGCCAAATTCAGAGAACACATTTCAAAACCTCATCTTACTCTTTCTGTAGAATAAGACCTATTGGTCTCTCTCTCCCTTTTGAACCTCACTCTTTTTTTTTTATTTCTTCAGACAGAGCCTCACTCTGTTGTCCCAGGCTAGAGTACTATATGTCATAGCTCACAGCAACCTCAAACTCTTGGGCTCAAGCTATTCTCTTGCCTCAGCTTCCTGAGTAGCTGGGACTACAGACACCTGTCGTGACGCCTGGCTACTTGTTCTTTTACTTTTTAGTCCAGCCAGGGTCTCACTCTTTGCTCAGGCTGGTCTTGAATTCCTGAACTCAAGCAATCCACCCATCTGGCCTCCCCGAGTGCAAGGATTATGAATGTGAGCCATGATGCCTGGCCTTGAACCTCACTGTTCCTGAGGTTTTGGGGACACCCACTCTTCTAGTTTACTTCCCATTCCTTGTCTATCTCCAGCCCTGTCTCCAGCTCTGTGTCTCATTTAAACCCTCCCTTTCCTCTGGAGAATATTTAAGTTCAACGTGGGCATGAGCATCACAAAATATCAATGATAACACAAAATCTTACTTATTGTATGATTAAGTCAGTCGGTTTATATCCCCATCACATTCAGTATTTCTTTGGCCCTCCACAGAAAACTTAGGAGGGACTGTAATTTTCTGTATTTTTTGGGCATGAAATCTAAAACTTATAAAGATTACATACTTTTCGTAGGTCACAGAGCTATTAGTAGTTCCCACAGGAACTGTTTTAAAGGGCCGCAGCATTAGGAAGGTTGAGAACCACTGCTCTATAGCAATCATTACGATATCAATTATTAATTAAAATATTATTCATGTTATAAATAATTCTAATTTAGAAAAGTTAGTTGTCAGTTACTGACTAGCCAAGTACTTTACACGTCTTAATTCTCTTTAGTACCCTACAATATAAAATTTCTATCTATTTGACATTTTTTAATGTGGCTACTAGAAAAAAAAAATTTTTTTTTTCTTCTTGAGACAGAGTCCTACTTTGTCACCCTCGGTAGAGAGCCATGGCGTCACAGCTCACAGCAACCTCAATCTATTGGGCTTATGTGATCCTCTTGCCTCAGCCTCCCAAGTAGCTGGGATTACAGGCACCCGCCACAATGCTGGGCTATTTTTTAAGAGACAGGGTCTTGGTTCGGCACCTGTGGCTCAATGGGCTAAGGCGCCAGCCACGTACACCTGAGCTAGCGGGTTCGAATCCAGCCCGGCCCGCCAAACAACAATGACGGCTGCAACCCAAAAATGGCTGGGCGTTGTGGCGGGCACCTGTAATCCCAGCTACTTGGGAGATGGAGGCAAGAGACTCATTGGAGCCCAGGAATTGGAGGCTGATGTGAGCTGTGATGTCACAGCACTCTATCCAGGGTGACAGCTTGAGGCTCTGTCTCAAAAAAAAATAAAAATAAAAAAAAAGAGACAAGGTCTTGCTCTTGCTTAGGCTGGTCTCAAACTCGTGAGCTCAGGCAATCCACCCACCTCGGCCTCCCAGGTGCTGGGATTGCAGATAGGAGCCACCACACCTGGTCACTACTAGAAAGTTTTAAATTACATATGTGGCTTACATTATATTTCTATTGGACAGATTGGAATAGAAAAATAATAAAAATTATCATTAGCAACCATTTAATTAATGCCTAATACTTAAAATTTGTTATCCATTAACTTCTCAGAAAGGCATTTAGTATGTGCATATAATTATGTCCATTTTATGTACAAGGAAATAGTGGCTCAGCAAGGTTAATAGATTTGCCCAATGTCACACAGTTGGTCTGGAATCAAGACCTCGTTGGTCCAAAGTGTGGCAGCCCCAAGTGTGCTTTTCTCCTATACCATCATCATGTGTTGCTTCCCAGCAGATCTGGACCAAAATTCTCCAGCCTGCTATCACAGTACTTAATACAGCACCCGGAAAATCCTGGGCACTTAATAAATAGTGCGTGCACAAAGGTACGAATCATCAAGCTTGCAGCAAAGACGAAAAGAAATGACATGAGGACGGTTAAAACATTCTGTAAACTTTGCAGCATTACACAATTTCAGTTATCATTAGTGTCCTGGTAGGATAACACTCTAGGTGGCTGCCCGGCTGAAGATCAGGCTGATTGGCCCAGAGCTATAACACATTTCCAACTCTAACGAAAACCTGTGAAAATGAGGTTTCTGTGTGGCTGGCGCCCTCTTGTGTCTCCACATTGTAACATCATAGCAGGACTTGGGCATTTATATGAAATTGTCAAAATAATTTATAATTGCCTTCACTCTTTTACTCCTTCTTCAGAACTGTGCAAAGAAGTCTGAGGGCCGCATCATCCCTAAGGCTAGTCATCTCAAGTATATGAAATGTTCTTTTCTCTGTGAGTGGTTTGACATGATGCATAAATTCAAGGCTCAAAGCAGGACTCTGGAGTCACGGTGGGGTCAGGTAGGGTGGCTGAGTCATGTACTACTGAGACGTGCCGATGTCATGCATTCTGCACTTTCTAGGTTAAAGTTGCACCGTTTCCCACCTTCCTCTTGGAATCTAATCCCATCAGCCTCCTGCAACCTCTTCTCATCTCTCACACAAATGTGATGGGCTTTGAGTACCACTCTTCCTCCCTTGAAGTCATGGGGGCAGAGCTGGCACCTTGCACAGCACCATTTTCACCTCAAGTGGAAGAGGTGCATACACTCAGGCCACTGACCTTCACGGATAGTAACTAAGCAAGCTGACTTCGTGTATTTGGGGAGGAACTGGGACTTGGGTCTATCTTAGATCAAGTACAGACCCTGCATTAGCCCTCAAGAAAAAGCTACCTGACAGGCTGAGCTGTGTTCACCACATGTGAGCAGGTGAACGGAGACTTTCCATGTGATACACAACAGCCCAGGCACTCACCGCGGCAGTTTTTGGCGGTCACAGCATCCCCGTAGAAGCCCTCTGCACACCTTTCACAGTGGGCACCACCTGTGTTCCCCACGCACTTCAGGCACTCGCCGGTGACCGAGTCACAGTGGTCAGGCTCCCGGGGGTCCACGTTGCCACTGCAGTCACACAGAACACAGGACTCCCCGGGCATTGTTGGGTTTCCGTAGTAACCGTCTGCGCATCTGTATCAAAGATTGAAAGCAGGATCAAACACACACAGTTACTCAAGACCTTGCCTCATTATGCAGGGCTCCCTGAAGGGCTAATAAATCAGACTGATGCTTCATCCTAAGATTTACTGTGAAAGGGATACAACTCCGCACTTGAGTATTCACACATCTCTTTCACCCTTCCTGACATACAGGTCCAAAATGAGAAATAAATCCAGGGATGTGCGCACAGAGCTGGGCTGTAAGATGCACCTGCCACCTACAGAATCACCCAGAGCCATGGGATACTCAGGGGAGCCACAGTCCTCACTCCTTACTGTTTCCTATTGTTACTGGTGAGAACTCAGATTAGCCCAAGGAGAAAGAATACCATTCTTTAAAAATTACTGGCAAGTTTTAACATTCAGTTTTAACTAACATATTGTTTTTTCTCTATGACTCTATGAAATAATAATTACACCTTAAAACTCCAAAACCACATTTTTACTACATATTTAGAAATGAACAGAGAGAATTCATATTCAACTTTTTTTTCTTTGAGACAGAGTTTCACTTTGTTGCCTCTATAGAGTGCTGTGGCGTCTTAGCTCATAGCAACCTCAAAATCTTGGGCTCAAGCGATCCTTTTGCCTCAGCCTCCCAAGTAGTCGGGACTACAGGTGCCCGCCACAAAACTCAGCTATTTTTAGAGATGGGGGTCTCACGCTAGCTCAGGATGGTCTCAAACTCATCAGCTCAAGCAATCTGCCCACCTTGACTTCCCAGAGTGCTAGGATTACAGGTGTGAGCCACCGTGCCTGGCCTACATGTGATTTTTAAAAAATGTTAATGCAGCGTTCTGCAAACAGTGGAGGGACGCAGAGTACCTCTCGCACCAGGCTCCCGAGTACCCAACAGCACACTGGTCACAGACCACTTCGTCTCCTTCGTCAAGGTGGCAGGTAGGGCTGAAACTGTCAAAACATTAGAAAGGAATGCAATTTTTCTTTCTTTCTTTTTTTTTTTTTTTTTTTTGAGACAGCGCCTCAAGCTGTCACCCTGGATAGAGTGCCGTGGCATTACAGGTCACAGCAACCTCCAATTCCTGGGCTCAAGCGAGTCTCCTGCCTCTCCCTCCCAAGTAGCTGGGACCACAGGCGCCCGCCACAACGCCCGGCCATTTTTTGGTTGCAGCCACCATTGTTGTTTGGTGGGTCCAGGTTGGCTTCGAACCCGCGAGCTCAGGTGTACGTGGCTGGCGCCTTAGCCCATTGAGCCACAGGCGCCGAGCCAGGAATGCAATTTTTCAATGGATGCTGTAGAAGCTCTAAATACCTACCATGCTTAATTTCTACCACTCCTGTGCTTATGAATTTTCAATGGGTCCTCGCTCCTTAGTTCAGAGTTTGAGGCTTCTAGCCACCCAGCCTGTCCTGAGCCTCATCTATCTCTGACCAATGTTCCTGGGCACTGGACACTCGCTGCTCCCTGCTCCTGTCTCAGCCCAAAATGACCTTGCTTCTCCCCGTCTCTGCCCGGGTTAACCCAGATCTGCTCAATGCCCAGGTCAGCTGCCTCTTCCCCCGGGAGGCTGGGTTGGACGATCCTGGGCAACCAGGGCCCTTTCCCTGAGCTCCCTGGCACTACATTCCGGCCCCAGAGCCCTGCCCATGCTCAGGTTAGAGCGAGCCTCTAAACCCTACACGGTTAGGAGGTCCTGGGACTCCCAAAGACCCCCTTTAAACCCTACTCCTGAATCTTAAGGAAGCCTGCCCAGGGTGATTGATGGTAACCTCGATTATGGCAAGTTGTCAGGGAAAAAATATCTGTGGGGAATTCTTTAAGAATGAGTAGAGAAAGAACTCTGAGTGTTAAACCAGGGAGAGACAAAGAGGCTTTGAAGGGTACACACAGGAGGCCTGTGGGATACACACGCCCTAGCAAGGCTCTGAAGGCCTGGCCCAGCAGGCCCCGTCCACACCCCCCAGGCCTTCTGCTCCCCACACAGGGCGTGCCGCTCCTACCGCCATGCCTTGGGGCCCCGGCTCCTTCTGCTCAGAACACCCATCTACACCCCAGGTGGAATCCCTCCTTCTTCAAGTCTGACAGAAGAGCTTCCTTGGGGTCATTCCTGCAACCACCCAGGTAGGTTGGGCAGAGACCTCCCTCTGCCACCGTCTGGTGGTCAGCGCTCCACTAAAGTCAGACCACATGTAAGTCCCCAGGGGCCAGCAGCCAGGAGTGAACAGTGTGATACTCTGCTTACCTATGTCACAGCCTGCACACAGCAGGGATGCAATAAAAATGTGTTGAATCAATGAATGAACTCAGGTCATTCTCATGTAGCCTCATATATACAAATTTTGGTCATTAGATCAAAAACTGCCTAGGCCCAGGGACAATGTTTTATTCCTGTCTGTATCCCACTATCTCTCAGCCCAGTGGCAGGTGAACAATATGGGCCTGGGACAGAACTGATGACCAATGGTAGACCAGGAGGAAAAACAGTGAGCCTATGTCCTTGCTACCACACATCTTTCCTTGCATGCTTTAATACGCTAAACTTTCTTTCTTTTTTTTTTTTTTTATGGAAGATAACCCACCCCCTCCATCTCCATCAATCACCACTGGGCGAAACTGTAACTCTAATTACACACACAGAGTCTTGGCTCTGCAGATGCTGGAGTGCATCCTGGGGGGATCCTGGCCACACTGCAGGAGCTGGAGCTTCGAGGCTTACTTGTTAGAGGTTGTGGCAAGAGGGCAGGCACAAGGCTGGCAGTCCCCTGGAGTTCCTCGGGAAGGCCGCCCGTAGAAGCCAGGCAGGCACTGCTCACAGTGGTCCCCGGTGGTGTTGTGCGTGCATGCCTAAGGTACAAGCATGAAAAGAAGAAGCAGCTCAGGGTTCCCTACAGGATTTTCAGGTTCACATACAAACACCTCGAAGTACAAATGGAAAAAAAAAAAAAAGACAAAATGCTAAAACCAGTTGCCAAAGATGGGTTACCTATCTTCAGATTAACTACAGTAAAAAAAATGTTAATTTTTATAAATGAGAAACCCAAGAGCTTTTTCCATGCTGGAGTAACAAGTACTAGACTTGCCCACTTGAAAACTGGACAAAATGCATCTAACAAGGGCCTGCAGTGGTCGCAGGTCTTTCTTCTTGGGGTGCATGGGGCAGGGAGCCCAGGTGGGCATGGTGGTCTTGCTCTGTGGTGGACTCAGAACTCAGAGTTTGGGGAGGCTGGAGAAGGCAGGATTCAGGGCAGAAAACTGGAGCTTCATAGAGTAACAGCACCAGAAATCTTCATGGGGACCCCTCTGAATATGGCTAGTGAATAGTAAGCTTCTCAAGTACATAGTGAAAGTCCATGATGCCAAAGAAATACAGGTAAGCTGTAAGTTGAAAAATTCAGAAGTCACACAGAGCTAAGTGACATTAGAATTCTGACCAGTCAGCATGGGAAAATCTTGAGAAAAACTCACAGCACTCAGTACAGACCCTAAGAAACTCCCTAACAATAGGGCTAACCCTGCCACAGAGTAAAGGCTATTCTAGACCCACCTTAACAAACAACCAAGCTGACCTGCAGTAATTTAACCGTCTGCCAAAACAAACTTCTATGTTCTTTAAAGGAAAGTGACAAAATCCAGAAACTCAGCAATGCAATAATATTCATTGAAAAATCTTCATCATGTGATCAAAAAATCCCAGATACCCCCAGGGCTCATCTAGGTCTGTTGGAATTCCATGAATACGAGAGATAACAAGTAGGTAAATAAATAAACATGAGGAGAGGGGAGGGTTCCTGCTGACAGTAGGGCCCTGCATGCCCCCGACAGGCTGTGAGTGAACAAGTGCTGCAGAGGGAGGCTCAGCCTTTTGTAAACGTAAGTACTGGTCAGGCCAGAATCATCAGACTGCTAAACCTAAGGGGAAATTCGAATGAAGTGTAGGATGACGCCATGGTCTTAACGTGTCTTCCTCAGACGTAGTGGGAGAACTGACCAACACCTTGTCTGTGTAATCAGAATTAAAAGCATCAGTGAGGGCAGAAGGACAGGCCAGGTCCCACAGGTGTGCCCAGAAAGTCACATCACTGGGGAAGCGTTCCAGCCTGCAGTGTGCAGCCTGATTCCATCCACGAGAAAACCGCAGAGGAACCAGAATAAGGAACATGATAGTCTAAAAAATGATCATTCGAGATGCCAAGTTCATGAAAGACAAAGAAAAGCAGTGGAAATATTTCAGATGAAAGGGGTCCAAAGAGACATAAGAATAAAATGCGATGCGTGGTCCCAGACAAGGGCCTGTACTGGAGGGGAAAATGCTGTCGAACACACTGGGGACAATGAACAAAAACGGAAAATGGATGGTAGGTTAGAAAACGTGGCGTGTCGATGGTGACTTTTCCTGAGTTGGTAACTGAGGTATGATTGTAAAAGGAAATACCCTTACTCTGAGGGTATACACACAGAAATATTTAGGGATAAATGGCCATAGTATGCACAACTTAGTTTAGAAAAAGATATTATAATTAGATAGGAAGACAGAAAATGAGGCTACTAAAGCAAATGGGGCAAAATGGTAGCAACAGGGGAATCTAGGTAAATGGCAGATATTCTGAGCACTATTTTTATTCCTACAACTTTTGGATAAATTTAAATAAAATACATGTGCATTTATTTATTTACTGAGACAGAGTCTTAGTTGGTCACCCCGGTAGAGTGCTGTGGCATCACAGCTCACAGCAACCTCAAACTCCTGGGCTCAAGCGATTCTCTTGCCTCAGCCTCCCAAGTAGTTGGGACTACAGGCGCCCGCCACAACGCCAGGCTAGTTTTAGAGATGGGGCCTCACTCTTGCTTAGAGTCTTATCCTCACTCTTGCTTAGGCTGGTCTTGAACTTCTGAGCTAAAGCAATCCACCCGCCTCAGCCTCCCAGAGTGCCAGGATTACAGGTGTGAGCCATTGTGCCTGGCCGCTAACATATTTTTTTTTAAATGGGAAAATGAAAACTACTAGACACAAGAAGCAGGAAAAAAAAAGTGATCCATAATCAAGAGAAAAACCAGTCATTAGAAACACACTCAGTAATCACAGATAACAACCAAAAGGTATTTATAAAAAGCTACCATAAACACATTCAAAGATTTAAGAGAAAAAACATAACACAGTGAAGGGAGAAATCCAAATGGAACTTCTAGAGCTCACAAAAAAAAAAAAAAAGAAAAAGAAAAGAAAGAAAGAAAAAGAAAAAGAAATCATATCCAAAATGAAATACTGAATGAGTGAATGAGTGGGCATAGCATCAAATGAAACACTACAAGAGACAAGACCAGCAAATCTGAAGACAGCAACAGCAACTCAAACCTCAGGGGGAAAGCAACTTAGAAGAACCCAGCATCAACCATCAGTGGGTCAATATCATATGCAATTACTAACAGATCAGAACTCCAGGGAAGCAGAAAAGATAACATGGCCCCACATATTCATGATTTGATAACTACAAACTCACAAATTCTAGAAGCTCCATCAACTCTAAGCAGGATGAGCCCTAAAGAAACCCAACCAAGGTGTATAATCGATTTGTTTAAAACCAGAGACAGAGATCTTAAAGGCAGACAGAGAAAAAAGAACACCCAGAATCACACAGACAAGAAAAATGCAATCCAAAGAACAACTGAACAGCCAAGAAAGAAATCTGCAACATTGGATCTCAAAACTGAAGGCAAAGAAAAGCCTTCCTCAGATAAACAATAAGAGAATTTGTCAGCAAGCAGACTTGCTCTAGGGTTGAGACTCACAGGAACTGTTAATAAAAGGCCGCGGCATTAGGAAGGTTGAAAACCACTGCCTTAGACAAATGCTAAGAACAGTTCTTGAGGCTGCAGAAAGGTGGTACCCGCTGAAACCGTAGATTTACACCAGGGAATGAAGAGATTTGAAAATGGTAAACACAAGAAAAGATACAGAAAACTTTCCCCCTCTTAGGAAAGTACAATTTTGTGACTCAAGTGGATAGAAGGTGTGCTCAGGGATGGAGAGAGGAGGAAGCACAGGGCCAAGGTCAGCCAAGGTTACCAGGAACTCTCATACTACTTTGCAACTCTTCTGTAAATCTAGAATTATTTCTGAACAATGTTTAAAAATATAAAATTTGTTATGATTTATTGTACTTAAAGCTTTAAGACTGGTTGCTATTTAGCATTTTCACTTTAATATAACCATATTTTTTGTAAATTATATTAATACAATTTTTTTGACATAGAAGCTCTCTCTGTTGTCCTGGGTAGAGTACTGTGGCATCATAGCTCACAGCAACCTCAAACTATTGGGCTTTGACCAATCTTTCTTTCTCAGCCTCCCAAGTAACTGGGACTACAGGTACCTGCCTCAACGACTGGCTAGTTATTTCTATTTTTAGTAGAGATAGGGTCTTGATCTTGCTCAGGCTGGTCTTGAACTCCTAAGCTCAGGGGATCCAATTGCCTCAGCCTCCCAGAGTGCTAGGATTACAGGCATGAGCCACTGCGCCCTATCATATTAATATAATAATAATAGAAATGTGAGAAATTCAAGCTTTTAGCCTAGCTGTAACAAGAGCCAGCACTTGCACCACCATCACCTGCTGACCCACCCCACAACCCCGAATGCTAGGAGGGGCCTATGAAGGACTGGTTATGGGAGCCCAAACAGTGAAGGAAGAGACATGAATAAAGCCACAACCTCATAATCTGCTGCAAAAACCCCCACTCCCTACAATTCCTATGGGCTTTACTTATAGAGCAGAGATAGGAACAAAGGAGAGCATGAAAGCTTTACAGAACAGAGAAAAATTTGCCTCTAGAGGCAATAAGCAATCCAGTATGTAATGCTGAGATGGTCTCCCTGGGTCTGATAACAAACTCTCCCCTAGCTCTGTGACTCAATCAATCTCTTATGGGAAGAGCAGGAACACTTCCCTGCCTGGTGACGAAGGTGCAGTTCATTAGCATACACAGTCACTCCAGCTACGAGGAGTTGAACCCACGGGAACCCAAACCTGGCTTCAAGGCATAGAAGAATTCCTGATGGAAGTTAAACAAGTCTCCTGCCCTCTACCTGCCTCCAAATGTATTCTCAAGATTAATTACATACTTTTTAAGCCCTGTGTCAATACATGCTCCATGAAAGAGGTATTGTTTAAAAGTTTACCTGAGTAACTGAGCAGCATTGTATAATGTACAAATTAGTATGATTATTAGATCTTTTATTATTATTGTTATGGTATATTATGTTAAAAATACTACCACTTTCATCGCAAAGGCCCTATCCTTTGTATTGAATAAGTGGACATTTCTATCTTTATATTGCTTTATAATCTTAGCAAATGAAAATAATAATAAATACTTTTCACTGTTCTAAAATGCAATGAAATTAGACATACTTATTCCACTACTACCAAAGTTACTTTAAAAAAAAAATAGGAAAGTGGCTCGGCACCTGTGGCTCAACAGGGTGAGCTAAGGCGCCAGCCACGTACACCTGAGCTGGTGGGTTTGAATCCAGCCCGGGTCCGCCAAACAACAATGACAGCTGCAACAAAAAAATGGCCAGGCGTTGTGGTGGGCGCCTGTAGTCCTAGCTACTTGGGAGGCGGAGGCAGGAGACTCGCTTGAGCCCAGGAATTGGAGGTTGCTGTGAGCTGTGATGCCACAGCACTCTATCCAGGGTGACAGCTTGAGGC
>CAUYRH010145397.1:0-22308 GCA_963574655.1 Perodicticus potto
TTTTTTTTTTTGTAGAGACAGAGTCTCACTTTATTGCCCTTGGTAGAGTGCCGTGGCATCACACAGCTCACAGCAACCTCCAACTCCTGGGCTTAGGCGATTCTCTTGCCTCAGCCTCCAGAGTAGCTGGGACTACAGGCACCTGCCACAAGGCCCGGCTAAGATAGCAGTATTTTTGCACAGTCAATTGCTTTTTTAAAAAAATAAAGTTCATTGTGTATATTTAAAGCACACAACATGACGTTATGAAATATGAAGCCTGACCATTAAATTCACGAGTTCATCCTAGAAAAAGTGCTTCACAGATCGTTGCCGAAATCACTATAGACACCTTCGAAGTTCTCCCCTTGGGAAGCCATGCACCAATGCCAGTGCCTACTCCACCCTTGAAAGCAATTTTGGAACTTTTTTACTGGAATGGCCGTCAAAGCCATCTTGTATTGCTGTCTTGTATTGCCCTTCATGTTCTGAATGTATCAGAATGTCTTCCCTTCAATATTCTCTTTTCTTCACATAGGAAAAACACCAGTGGGGACCAGAGCAGCACCAATGGCATTAGTGTCCAACACACTAATTTGTTTACTGGCTACAAACTCCCTCATAGATAGTGCTGTGTGAGCTGGTGCATGGTCATGATGCAAGAGCCACATCTTTCTCCTGCCAAGATTTTCAGTTAAGATTTTTCTGTTTCTCTAGGGATGTTTACTTGGTCTTCTATGCTTCTCACAATCAGACAATGATTTTGATATACAATTCAATGAATTTTTTGCAAATTCTTCCACATTTCTGCTTGTCACTGGCAGCTTGACCTCTCTTCATCAGTGACGCTTTTTCTCCCCTAAGAAAAACATTCAATCCATTTGTACACTGTCATTTTCTTCATGGAATTATCCATATATTCTTGGGCTAACTTGTCCCTGATTTCACTTCCACTCTTGCCACGTTTTACAAGAAATTTACAAATATTTGTTGTTGCTCTAATTCAGGCGCCAACATTCTTGCAACAGAACACAAGCAACCTGCAAGAACAATGACAAACACTGCTGAGTAAGACACCACCACGTGTTGAGAAGGACACAACTGTGAGACATTGACATACCAAGATGATGAGACTTTACCAAGCTGGTTGTACAGTGCTGCCAACATAAGCAATGGTGGCAAGTTCATGAACTTAACTGTCAGACCTCCATCCATACAGGTAGTAAAAGGGTTGTGATCTTGAAGCAAGGAGACATATTGGTGCAATCACGTAGGTACCCCCTTCTTTCTTAGTTTTGTGGCCAGAGCAGCTAAACCTATTTATTTCATTGGAATCCTTTTCAAATATTTATTTAAGAAAAATATTCAAAAATGGAATTATAGTATCAAAGGAATGAACATTTGAATGGTTTTTCCTTTCCCCAAGGGTTATATGAAATTGCACTTTGAACCAACAGTATGTAGTTTCACCATAGCTTCACAAAGAGAAGTAATTGATTTAGGAATTAGAGGACAAATGTTGATCATTGAGTCTATTTAATAATGACATTGTCATAATCTTTATTGCATTTTTTAATATTTAGCAAACTTTAATATTGTACTGTTACCAGAACAAGGAGTCTGTCCACTGTCACCAAGTCAATACATGGAGAAGTAGATGAGAAATCAACAGTTTCACTTTCACTTTCAGAAAAGCCGGCAATTCCCAAGAGCAGTGAAAATATCTCTTCAAGGAACTGCCTTGCTCCATTTCCCTTTGTTACCTGTATATTCTTACAGTTAAAGCAGGCATCGGCAATGTTATTATCATCTTATACATTAAACAGATTTCTCCCTGTAGATCACAAGGTTACACAATATTGCCCTATCTTAAAGTGGTCGTCTTTTAGAAGTATTTCTATTCTAGACTAAATTTATAGTTAGTACTCTGGGTCTGGAGTTAGGATGGGGGAGGAAGGGGCTGCAGGCATCAGTGTTGGAGCTATGAGATGAGCAGGGAGTTTTTTCTCCCAGAGGCTACATAGGCTAGGTGCCCTATAGCTGATCTAATTCTTGGCAGAACACTTCGGGATCCTCCCAACAACAGGAAGTGTGTGAGTTGTTGTTACAAGGCCCTGGCCCCAGCCTCCCAGCCTCCCAGAAGACTGGGACCCCCTGGCACTATGATCCTTGGAGTATCCTGTCTCTTAACTTTATCTATTACAGAAGACCTCATATATGAATGAACAGCTGCAGACGGCAGCTCACAGGCTCATCCAGCCACCAACCCCAACCAGGGCCTGTCCATCAGTGCTTTGTACATAATGGTTATTTAGGATAACAGTAGCTGCCATCAGTACCATGTGTTTCTTTAGTAGTTACATCTACTAATACATAGATTTAATGCCCTAAGTTTTTTGTTTTTTTTTTGGTTTGTTTATTTTGCGTTTTTTGGCTGGGGCTGGGTTTGAACATGCCACCTCCGGCATATGGGGCCTGTGCCCTACTCCTTTGAGCTACAGGTGCTACCCTAATGCCCTAAGTTTTATTTCAAACATTTCATAAATTTTATTTATCAGGAAGACTGACAGGAGAAAATTCCCACTGTCTCTTCTTCACTTTACTTCTGGAAATACAAATACAATAGAAATTTCATAATTGGCCACCTCCCTACGCTGACCACCTCCTTAAGTCGACCTGATTTTCATAGACCAGGCACGCACCACCTCACAGTACAGAGGCCTAGTTCTTTATGTTGACCACACCACACATGTTGGCCAGTTTGTTACCGTCCCTTGGGCAGCCAACTTACAGAGATTATACTGTATGTGTAAAATATACATGAAAATTAAATGATTGCCATTAAGTTATTGTAATGATTGCCATTTCCTGATTATAAAAGAAATACAGTTTCAGCTTTTTAAACTTTCTATATGAAAATTGAAAAGTAGGAACATATAAATCAGGTCTATTTCTGAGTCAGAGACAAATGGACAGAAAACCTTCTTTCTCTTCTCTCCCAGTCTCTTCCTTCCCCTTTTCTCCTTTCAAACGAGTGTGCGGGAAGACTGGGCAGTGGGACAGAGGATGTGATGCTTCTATTAATAAATGGGAAACAGGAAAGATGCTATTCTGTAAATAGACAAAATGGCACAGAGCATCCCTACACCAAGGGCTCAGGAATGTGCTGCTGCGAGAGAGGAACATTGTCTACAGGCAAAAACACTGAAAGTTCCCTGGTTACGAATCTGTGATTACTGGGTGGTGCCTGTGGCTCAGTGGGTAGGGCGCCAGCCCCATATACTGAGGGTGGCGGGTTCAAACCTGGCCCTGGCCAAACTGCAACAATAACAATAAAAATAGCCGGGCGTTGTGGTGAGCACCTGTAGTCCCAGCTACTCGGAAGGCTGAGGCAAGACAATCGCCTAAGCCCAGGAGTTGGAGGTTGCTTTGAGCTGTGACGCCACAGCACTCTACCGAGGGTGATAAAGTAAGACTTTGTCTCCACAAAAAAAAAAAGAATCTGTGACTATGGAGCAAAGGAAGTTCTTGAATAGCATTTGGGGGATCTTGTTAAGTGACTGTCACCAGTACGACTACATTTGTTGATTTTTTGTGTGTTTTCTGAAAGCATTGACACATCTATTTATTTATTTTCCACCACTCTTTCCCAGAGTGCACACCCCATCCATACAGGGACATCGTCTCCTCTGTTCCAGTGTCTAGGACAGAAGCTGGCACAGAGAAGGTCATCAGCCAAACCCAAAAATCTTCCGCACGTCTTTCAGATTGTCAAAGATTCTCTGCACCTGCATGGATATTTCAGTGTTTACATTTTCTTTCCCTCCCTCCCTTCCTTCTTACCTACCTTTCTTCTTCCTTCCTTCCTTTCTTTTTTTGAAAAGCAAATTTATTTCTGGTTAATGTGAGGGTACAAACAACCAGGTCAAAACATGTGATTTTGTTAGGTAGACTCCCTCTTGCGGTTATGTCCCATACACAAAAGGCGTATTTGCAATTTCAATGAAATTCATAAATCCTGGGTTCTTTCTGGAAACTCTTTATAGGGAGACTGACGTTTCTACATTTCCATGATTTTTTTTATATTCATCTTTTCTAGAATCTTTAGAGACATGTCAGTGGGACATAGGAAAAGGCTCATCGAGAGGCTGACCAAATGTGATTTTGATCCAAACTGTGGTATTTTGTTTTAAAAATTGTATCCTTGGCGTCTCTCACTACAGTACAAGTTGTCATATTTTATTGCCTTTGCCTTTTCCTTTAGTGAAGTGGGGCCTGGAGGACCTCTGTAAAATTCTTCATTTAGAAAAATGTTCCCAACTACTTTAATGAGACGTACCTTTTGGCCCGGTGAACTTTTTTTGTTTTGTTTTTAAACACAACAAAGTGTCAGTTTTGCTTCTGGCCACACTATAACCCTCCCTGAACACTGATCTAACTTCAAAAGCAGGAGAAAGTACGCTGTGCTTTTGAAGTTGGGCAGAGAATACACATAAACATTTCCTCAGAGACATCCATCTCTAAAAAGCCACTTGCTATTAAGCAGTTTCAAATTTTCTTTTATTTCTGCTTTCCTTTTTAAAAAAAATTTTTTTAGACAGTATTTTCTTTCAGTTTTGTTTCTGCCCACTTTATCTTAAGGGAGACTTTTGATCTTAAAGTTTTGTTTTTCCATATATATTCCCACATTTTGTTTTATTTTATATTTATGCCCTATTGCCAAAGCATTTCTGCTACTGTGTTCCTAAGAGTGGTTTTAAATGAGAAGCTCTCAGTAATGTTTGTTTAACTGTTCCATCGTCATTTAGACTCTGGACTGTGGCCCTCCTGGAGACCTGATATGGAGCAAGAGGAAACCGTGCATCTGATTTAAGATTTTTAACAAAAAGCGAAAGACAAAAATAATTTGCTGACAAGAGAAAAAGGCAAAGAAAAGAGAAAACTAATGGAATTCTTATGTTAGGGTGAATACAGAGTTTTAAGCAGAAAAGGGCAAAAAGGTAATGGTATCTAACACTACATTAAATCTACTCGGGAAAGACACTCGAAAGAAGTTTTGAGGAATATAATACACTGAGTCTTCACAACAGAAACAGGTTTGATATGAAAATCATCCCAGTACTTTCATAAATGGAAACAGCCAGCTGTGCAATTAAAGCTCAACATCTTTTACAAATAGTTGTTTAGTCTGGATTTTGCCAATGAATATTTATTAAACCTCTCCTGTGGGAATTTTTTTCCTTCTACATACTTTATCACAGGTAACCCCAAGAATAAGATGGAATGTAATAGTGTGTCCATTTTATAGAGGAGAAACTGGAAGCTCTTAAATTTTAAATAACTTGCAAAAACTACAGAGCTAATTATTATTGTTATTATTATTATTATTTTTTGAGACAGAGCCTAACTTTGTCACCCTAGGAAGAGTGCTGTGGCATCACAGTTCACAGCAAACTCAAACTCTTGGGCTTAAGCAATTCTCTTGCCTCAGCCTCCCAAGTAGCTGGGACTACAAGCACCTGCCTCATTTTTAGAGATGAGGTCTCTCTCTGGCTCAGGCTGGTCTCAAACTCGTGAGCTCAGGCAATCCACCCACCTTGGCCAACCACAGTGCTGGGATTACATGAGTGAGTCACTGGGCTGGGCCTTACAGAGCTAATTACTGAAGTTGAAATTTTATTACCTGATGGTTGAATTCTGAATCCGATATTCTTTTCAACATTTACACCTTTCTCTCTTGGATTTACAGAGGACAAAAGAAATGAAAAAGTAGCATTAGAGGCATCGTGTGCTTTATAGAAATACTCATGTAGATCAGAATCATGATAAGCAATGGTCACAAAACAGATAAGGAAAGTCCACAAAATAGTGTCCGATTATAGAAAGGAAAAGTGCGTTTCAAGACAGAATTAACAAATGCCACGTGTTCTTATCTATCCAGTTCCATTTGGCTGTTCTGAATTTAAGTCTTCTCCCTACTTTCTTAGTGGTAGGTGAGACAATAAGCAGTGTTGAAGGAAAGGAGAACAGCTCTTTTTATTATGACAAGATTATATACACACATGCATGAATGCAACTATTTTTGATATTTAAACTCTTATTTTTCACATACTTCATTTAAAGTGGAAAGTGGAAATATAATATAGGATAGAAAAATATCATTCCACTTGCCTAATATCATGTGATTGCTGTTATTAAGAAGGAGAATAGATTGGATTGAGGAGTATATGAAATATAAAGCCCCAAAATATGTCTTTCTTTACAAATTTTATGTGAAGTATTTTGAATAAATTTATTGAAAGTTTACGGTACTTCTTACTACTAATGTGTTCAGACCATACAAGTACAAGGAGGTGTACATACTTTCTTTACTAAACATTTTGGTTTGGTGTTCATTCCATAATTTCATCACATTGTATTCTTTCCTTCATTTCTTCCTCTCTTCCTCCCTCACCCTTTTTTTTTGTTTTTTGTCTTTCTTGTTTTTGAAACAGTCACAGTTTCAAAACAGTCAACAGTTTGTGAGCCAAGGAGAGATAACCTTCGTTTTGTACATTGCTTTAATTTTCACGCACTTTTTAGGTTATGGCATTGTTCCCATCAAGAGGAAGAAAAGACATCCTTTTCCTGCTGTCCAAATTTTAACACGTCCAAATCCATTTCATCTAAAAGTTCTTTCTTCCTAGTGAAGTATACTCCACCTTCTGGTCCTAACAAAAGTTTCCTGTGTGTCATCATTGAATTCAGTGTATACTGAAAAAATACATCCCTGAATCTGAGCTTTTCTTTTACAGAATCTCACTCTTTTGTGTAGTTACTGATGCTTATGGTTATCGTCTTTGTATTATAGAAAGATTGCATGCTATAATAGATTATGAATGACTGCTGGCATATGTTCTTTGCCATATTTGAGGATGGCAGCCACCAATGAATTCATTAACAGAATACACACTATGTAAAAGTGAGTGAGAACACAAATGCTAGAATCAGACTATTTGGTTTTCATATTTCCATCACTTACTAGCTCTCAGAAAAATCAGTGCCTTAATTTCATAAACATTGAAATGGATATATAAATACTTACACCTTGGGTCCATTTAGAGATGAAATGAGTTAATTTGAGCATATGTAAAAGCATAAAAAAGAGGACCTGGCATGTAAATGTTCAATAAATATCATCTAAGTAGTCATAATAATGATAACAAAATTATTATTTCATTAATATTTGTTTAAATTGTTCTTGATGTGCTAATGATTTTCTGTGAGTTTGTGCAGTCTCAAATATTATCCTACATTTTCCTAAATTTGTAGACTCTGAGGGCAGCTTGCTAGAGTTGAACATACAATCTCTTGTCACAGATCTTATCATAAAAGACTGGCATCGACCCCATTAAAATTAGGTCCTAAAACGAGCCAGATTTACATCATTCGGTGAGTTTTCTTATAGGAGTGATTGTGTTATCCAATTCCAAGCTTACCTTTGGCCTAAGAAAACAATGGTACCTGTTTGTATGGCACCCACACAGTATCACCCAGCAAGTAGAATGGAAAGATACAAATTGGTAATAATTACACTTTGAAACTACACTATGTTGATTTTGTTTATAGCATTCATGAATTAGGAAAAACTTGACTATTGTTTTGTAAGTTGGAAAAGAAACCACATTTCTATGAATGCAAAAGTGAAAGAATTAACAGGGAAGACAGCTTCCTTCAGTGCTCAAATAAAATGAGCAATCATTTCTTTCCTTTGTGTGTTGTTTCCCGGGCCCCTTTTTTGTTCGTGTTTTTAGTAATTGGTAGTGAAGGATGTGCTAATTCGCCATACATTATTGAAGAAATTCCCCTGCATATCCAACTGTGAACTGTTGATAAGTCATGATATTGGCACAAAGCTGTAGGTATGACTGCACACGTGTGATTTATGCATCTATTTCTATGTTTTCTCCTGCCATCTGTACAGTAGCAGGGAGGCTGAACCACATGCTTCAATTTATTTAATGACCATATTTAACTCCCACATTGTTCCCAGGATGCAATAAAAGTATATTAATGATTACAAGGTAAATATTAATAAAGAAGCAAATCGGAGAGCTTGTGGGCTCAGCCAAAATGAGTTTCCTAGCCCATGCCTGCCAATGTGAATATGAATCTGACTCAGGTTACGTTTTCACTACCTTATTTCTCCATTTGAAAGGTGGTGTGAATACTAATGAAAGCAAAGCGGGTAGTAAGATGGGTCAGTGTGCAAAATCCAGTAATGTGAGGTGTTCAGTAGTTCCACATAGAGTTATAATAATACAATAAACACAGTGGTTGGATATTAATAATAAATATGTAAATGATTTACTCTCGAAAATAGCAGTTCTTGGAAGATGAGGAGCATTTATTTAATTATTTCTGCTGAGTGAGTAGTTTGGAGAAACTCTGATTTCAATACTTACATGCTCCTTGGGAATGAGGCAGGTTAGTGAAAATAAAAACAAAACAAATAATCAAAGAGCACAACTACCTCGGATGTGGGTTGTGGACGTTTTTCTGTTTGCTTGTGTGCTGATTTACATGCCTGAGCAAAATGGAAAAAAATGGAGAGTTCAGACCTATTAAAGCAGAGCTTTCCTTTTGCAAATAGACCATGATTATAATATATGATGATGTGATGCTGGATGTAGATTCTCTGAAATGAAATTAAGTCTCCTTGGACTCATTCTCACTACTGAATTTTATGGGAGGAAGTGAATTCTCTAGTTGGACTGTTAAGGCCTGCATTCTAAGGAAATAAATGAATACTTAATGAGTTCCCACCATGTGTGAAGCCTCACTTTAGGCGCTCTGGAAAATAAAAAGTAAAAATCGTCGTACTGACGCTCAAAGCATTGGTCTGATTGGAGATATAAATCTATCACACGAAGCATTAGGAAGAAAAGAGTCCTCGAGGTTAGGTTTGTATTTGAATCTGGGGTCACGTATCATTTCTGTGAATTGAGCAATTTACTAAAATGCTTTGTGTTTCACTTTCCTATCTGTAAAATAGGAATAACTTGCAGGGTGAAAAAAAATATGAGCAATTATTTGCATGATTTCATGGGCCAAAAAACACACTGTGCATTATGCCCACAACCTATAAATTTCTCTGAATCTGTAGATTTATTGACTATAACTGAGCTTTTGAAAATTTAAGTAAAAGCCAAGTGCTGTGATGAAAATACTCAAAAATGCAGTGGCTTCAACAAGATAAAAGTTTATTTCTCTAAAGTGATTGTCTAGGGAAAGTAGGCCTTCTTTATTCCAAGAAGTCATCTAGGGATTTGAGCGAGTGGTGCAGCTCTTGTTCTAATTGTACCTACTTTCAACCATGAAAAATGAAAACAATTCAGGGCTTGTATTTTTCGGGAAGACCACCTAGAGGTGGGCCACATTCCTTCTGTTACATTCTATTGGTGACTCACATGGTCACACTGATACATTGAGACCATACTGATAAATCCCTCCATCTTACTTAAATCCTCTTCTTATAGATCTCCAAGTCATCTCCTACTCAACAGACATGCTTCTTATCTCTTGATCTTCTTGTCAACAGGGTCCTTTTGCAGTGGTTCCTTACACCAGTGGAACTTTCAGGTAAACTAGACACAAAGTCATTGCCTTTGCCATCTCCACTCCTTCATCTCTCAAAGCCAATTGAACACCAAATCCTGAAGCTGTTACCTTCTAAAAATATCTAGAAGGATATTTCCCCTCTCTTTCTACTGTATCCATTCTAAGACATAGCATTATCCTCTCTAACCTGATGAAAAGTACTAGTTTTCTAAATAGTTTTCTCAGGTCCACCTTTGTGCACAATCTGGTCATCATCATAGCCAGAGATGACGCTGTGAATGGAGTTTTGTTTTTTACTCTAAAAATCTGCTATTATATCCCTACTTAAAATTCCTCAATGACTTTGTAAAGTTCTTAGATAACGGCCAAGATAAAAATCTCCAGTTGTCATCCACAATCCTTTCAAGTTCTGGCCTCTACATACATGTCCTGACTGTTCTTGTTTTTTGTGTTTTTTTTATTTCAAATTAATAGGAGTGTACGAATTTTTAGGTTAAATTGTTCTCACTTCCAAGGTAAAGTTCAAGTTGCAGTAGAGTCCTTCACCCAGGGGGAGGGCTGAACACCCTCACACTGTGCACATTAGGTGAGATTCCACCAATTGCCAACCCTCTTCCCACCAATAGCCCTCTCTTCCCCGTCCTGTCCCCTCTCCTTTGCTAGACTATATTTGTGTTTGATTGACTTCTGCCATGTCAACCTCTTGCCAATTCCTGCTAGGTTAGTCCCATTATAACCTCTATTCACATATGGTTTTCTCTGCACATGTTCTTGCCCCCAATTTTTCACTCATTCACTCCTGTTTCTCAAGTAGGTTTGAGTTCAATAGTTAATTCCTGAAGCTTTTTCTGGGATTTTTGCTCTGTCAAATTTCCTTCTTATACAGATTCAAGGTACCAAGAACATGTCATTTTAACACAAAAACAATATTGCATTGATTTGTTTGGCTATTTGTTTATGCTGACACACTTTTTTCCACTACAGACTACTAATGTCTAATGTACCCATATGGTTTATAATAAATATCATAGGTATTTTTAGAAGAATTATTACAATGTGATTTGATCTCCAAATCAAAATATTCTTTTTATGAGAATTAATAATAATGAATATCATCATAATTCATAGATAACAAAAAAAAATCACATTGAGGGGTAAAGATTGACCTTACCAAGAATGCAAGTTTAAAAGTATTAGTAAATAATGAATGAGAGTAAGTTTTCCAAAGAGAAGAATATTTAGAGATTTTAGACAACAAGAAAACAAAAGTTAATATGCAAAGTAAGTATCTTATTGTGTTTGAAGTGACAGTGGCTGAACTAGGTTGATCAAAGTGGAAAATTTTTACGGGAAAATGATGAACATTAAAAATTTGGCTAAAAATTTAAAAAAATAATTTAAATCAAGATAATGAATGGGAAAACTTGGTTCACTTGGGGAGACAGTGAAGAATGTATGGGGGAATTGAGATGGAAGCAGAAGAACAGGAGATGAGATGGTCTTTAGACCCTAATTTGAGGCATTCTGTGCCAATTTAGGTGCTAAGGGTGGAAACAGAAAGGAAGAAACAACCCTTCCACTACTGAAATGTGAAAGTAGAACCCAGGAAACAGGCCAGATATAGCTTAAGAGTCATCTTCATGAAGAACTCAAACCCAAGAAATGAAAGAGACCTTAAAAAAATAGAGAATGAGGGAGGTAAGAGAGCAGAGGATTTAAACTGAACAGTTGCAAAATCCTATACCAAGGATAGCAGAGAAAGCAGTAATACATAGCAAAATCTTATAAGAGTTATAGTAAAAGTATAGTAATGGTGATTTACTATCTTTTGTAAGAACTTGGATGGAACTAGAGCCCATTCTTCTAAGTGAAACATCACAGAATGGAGAAACAAACACATGGACTCAGTACCAGGTGGAAACCGTAGACACTGAAGTGCACTCATGGGAGTAAATCTCAGTGAAAATCAAGTTGGGGGTGGGGGCAGGGGATGTGTAAATTCATACCTACTAGGGGTGATGCACATTGTCTGGGTAAGGGCCGTGTTTATAAACTTAACTCAATTTCTGCAAAAAACAAAGTTTGTAAGCAAAACATGTGTATGTGTATGTGTATTCCCTAATACTTAGTTTTGTTGTTGTTGTTGTTTTAAGAGTATAGTAAACTTGGAGATATACCCATGAGGTCCACCTTCAAGGAAGTTCAGTCAGCAGATATCTTTAATTGTCCGGTCCTTCAAGGTCTGTTTCTGCTGAAGAAACCTGGTCCCATCAAGGTCATACAGTTCCAGGAGTAGCCCAAACACTGTGACTGAGCAGCCAATTCTGATGGCTAATATTCATTCCAGAGTCCCCTGCACCCATGACTGGTGGCCAAGGCTGAGTCACTCATTCATTGCAACTCAACTTCTTCTGCCCAATCCTGCTTCCTCCTTCTTCCTTTCACAGGTTTGATTCATTAAAAATAAATTCATCCAAAATTCTATCGCAGTATGTGCTTTCCAAAATCCCCACCTTATTAGAGCTAGGAGAAAGAGGATGTGGAGCTTTAAGGAAATACTTCATAATTATCACCTAAGTATAAACAAAACTTCAAAATTCTCAGACAACAGTTACATGAGTTCTTTTTGCTATCTCATGCAACTCTGTAAGATTGTCTCGTCACTGTTAAAAATTGAGACTCAGGAACTTGATTTCTTACGTGAATTTATTTATCCAGTTGGAAATGTGCATCTGGAATTCAGAGGAGAAATAATAGAAGATTCGGAATCATCCAGTTAATCTTCCTGAAAGTTATTTTCCTAAAATAGGGCAAACCCAGGGTCACAAGTAAGACCTTCTGTCTCTAAGCAAGGATTATTTTTTTTTTCATTTCATCCTGCTGCCCAAAAAGAGAAAAATTTAAAGTCCTCAATAGTGTCAGATGATGGAACATCTTAGAGAAGATGCTAAAACATCTTAGAGAAGCCTGAATTTTAAATACAAAGGTTGGGAAGATGTTCCAAAGGAACGTTCATGTACCTACCCTAAAATTCATTTCTATATACCTACATATGGATAGATAGTTCATAATATGTGTATTAAAAAAGATAATTTTTTTCAGAAATCATTTTCTTTCTATAACTTTTGCTATCTAGTGCTAAAGATAAACATTAAATAGATTTTTCCCCATCAAAAAACATATAAAAGAGAGTGGTGATGCTTAGTTCCCAGTAGATAACATAATCCAGTCACTTTTAGCTTCTATGACACCCTAGGTGGAGTTCATCAGAACTTGATTATTTCTACGTAAGTTCCTTGTCAATCTCAAAACATCTGAGTAGGAGATGTGACAGCGTATGCTTGCAAGCTTTAAAGAATGAGCCTATATTAAATCAAAATAATTCAGGAATGTTATATAATTAAAGGAAAGGTACCGAAGGAAAAAAGAAACAGGTTTCTCAAACTGGAAGTGGCTTGTAGCTAAAGACTAAATAAATACAAGTAAAGACCTGTCTTTAGGGCTAGAGATATCTTTTTTACTGTTTTTACTTCAAAAGGGAGATTATTTTAACATTTATTTCTACTGTAAATAACAAAATAATTTACTAACTCAGTCTGTCTTGAAGAATAAGAAATGTTGTTATTTTACATAACAGGAAATTGAAAGGCTGGTAAAGCCTCTGGTTTGGATAATTCAGTGGCTAATGGTGCTTAAATACTCTGTGGTAGTTAACTTCTAGATTCATTCTAAGGCTCTGTCCTTTGAATTTTAATATGGTTACCCATGGCTAAAGAAACAATATGCTTTTTTTTAATATCCAGAGAGATAGATAAGCCCTATAGAAAATTATTTAAGAAGAGACTTTCTCAACTTTCCCAAATTAGTACAGCTAGTCCCATTCCATATTAATAGGAGATATTAATTCATCACATACTATAAAGCCTTCAAACATAAGTTCTTCTGTTGCCTAACCTGGCTAGGAAAGCTGACCAGTAAAGAATAAGGTAACATAATTAAATTAGGGCTACATTAGGGAGAAAGATAGAGGATCCATATGCTACTGGGTCAGCATCAAGTAGTAGACACTGAATATATCTTTCATACTGAACCTATCAAAATCCTGCTGCAGGATACACCCTTCTTGATTTTTAAATATAAAAACATTGATCTAGGTTTGTCACAAGTACATTTAAAAATTAGTGTTTTGTGTCATTTATCTTAATTCACCCTGCTGGTCTCTGTAACAACACTTGGACATTATTTATCTTGGTTTGCTTCACATTTGCTCAGCAGTTGTCTTCTGATGGGAGTCTTCTTCATTCACTTCTCATTTTTGTAAGCAGCAGACGTTGTTGATACGATCTTGTTGGGTTTACCTCTTTCTGATTGATTTCCACAGTGTTTGCCTCAAATCATCCTTCTTTATTGAGCCATCTTGGTCCTATACTATTCTCTTCCTCTCACTCATGTATATTAGCACTAATGGTACAATGGGATTCAATTTCATTTACCTCTCATACATTCAGAAGCTATCTGATATCATTTGCTTTCATTCTCTGTGAGTCCATTCATAGATTATTTATCTAGATTTCTTTTATTCTCACTGGGAAATTATGTAGCTAATGCCACATGATAGCCTTTTCTGTAGGACACTGTTTCTGATCATAAAATTAGACATTTATTCATGAATGCTCTTGAGGCCTCCCAGTTTCTATTGAGCCAACCAGGTATTTTCATCTCATCAGAAAAAATTCTACAAAAAAATACTCTAAGGCTTAAAAAAGTAAACATGGAAATAAAATGTAGGACATTCTCAAAGTAGATTACTTACACTATATTTTATGAGAAAATATCATGATTGTTACATTAATCAGGTGGATAAAAATATCTCCGATTGTATGGGAAGCCCGCACACTGTACTCCAAGCCTGAATCATTGTACACAGTTATGACTCAATAAAAAATAATTTAAAAAAGTATTTCTTAATAATTCTATACATATGATTGCAGGCAATATTTTACAAAATCTTTTCTTAATGTACTGACTTTAAGAGAAAACAAGATTGAATATTTTACAAAGTTCTGACAAATTGTTTACACCTCAGAGATAACTATTACCTTCAATTCAAAATATCTACAAAGTCTAGATTTTCCCTTTACCTGAACACTGAAGTTTGCCTGTCCACAACGTAGGCTACAAGATATCACTTCCAATTCCAGGTAAAGTTTAATGTTGAAAAGTAAATACGTAAAGTGGGTAATAGTTCGATTGTTACATGAAGGGCAAGTATGTTCATTTAATAGCTAATATGCTTAGTTGTTTGTTAATTTATACTGAAAACAGTCAGAAACTTAGCTCATCACTGCATTTGGGGATCTATATTTCAAAGAGTCTTTTTGGTACTATTTCAAAGAGTTTATGTATTTCTGATAAATAAAAAACAACAGTATTTAAATCTTTTTCTATCTGGGAGACAGATAGATATTTATTATTCAGTTAGATATTTATTTATTTATTTAAAATTCAGTTAGATATTTATTTATTTAATTTATTTTTAAATTCAGTTAGATATTTATTTATTTATTTAATTTATTTTTGAGACAGAGTCTCAATATGTCACCCTTGGTAGAGTGCTGTGGCATCACATCTCACAGCAACCGCAAAATCTTGGGCTTAAGCGATTCTCTTGCCTCAGCCTCCCAAGTAGCTGGGACCACAGGCACCCGCTACAATACCTGGGTATTTTTTGGTTGTAGTTGTCATTGCTGTTTAGCAGGCCCAGGATGGGTTTGAACCCACTAGCTCCGGTGTACGTGGCTAGTGCCCTAGCCGCTGAGCTACAGGCACAGAGCCTCAGTTAGATATTTAAATGATTTTCATAACTCAGTGTTTTACAATAGTAACTTCCAATTAGAACCTCTTAGAGTGTTGCAGGAGGTTACAACAAGCAAGTGAGGATTTCTGAAATAGGTATACATATATATGTAGATTCACATATACAGACATCGAGAGTGTCTTCCAGATTATGAAAACAATTTGGTTTTAGATGTAAAAATTTGGCAATTCTGTTTTGTACTATATTATTGATGCCATCAAGGCCTGTCTCCTTTAGAAATATAATAACACAGTATGCCCCTCACTCGCTAGACATATAAATACTGGTCATCCCGATACCAGATAACCTGTGTTGCCCCAGAGTCCTCAGACAGCCAGCCTAACAGTGAAACAACAACCTGGTTCATAGAATCTTTGAGAAGTCCCTTGATTGCATGGCATTTAGAGCATATCATAAGCACAGAATATTCCCTTTCAGAGACTAATACAAAGAATACAAAAATACAAATGTTTAAATACTGGAAAATATCTTCTGTAATACACTGTGGTTCCAATTATGTTTTCTTCTCCTCACTATAACAGTTGTCCTAATACGTCCTTTAAAATTAACCAAAGCAAAGCAAAGAAGTGAAAAGAAAAGAAAAAGGAAAGGGGAAAAAAGGGGGGGAAAGGAAGGGAAAAAAGACAACAGGGAAGATTTCTGGTAATTTTAGGGAATTTTATTATTTTTTTGCAAATAATGGTCTATACACATATTGCAGTGAGGTGATATTGTCCAGATTACAGGCAGCACCATCTTTCAAGGGGGTTGCTGTGTTGCCCAAATTCAAAACTGTCACTCACATATTCTCTGTGCTCCAAAGGTGCTGTGTACAAATGAAATATAAAAAGAAAATGTTTTCTGGTATTGTGGCATTTCATGATGCTGATTTCAAGGCCTCACTGCATTCTCACATTGTCTAGTACTCATAAATCCCTAGTTAATTGTGTGGTATATATCAGGGAGCCAAAAGCGGGGCTTTCATCGAGAAGTCAAATAAAATGTGGAATGTGGGAGGAAGAACTCTTAAGCAGTAGAATCCCTAGATCTAGCCCGAGTATTGTTGGAGATCTATGGCAAAAAGAAAAATAAGCACTTTCATTGAAACTTTTTCAATAGAGCTACATTTATTGCACTTAATGAAGTACCTTTAATTTTCTGATAAATTACTGGCAACTTTTTCAAATGGGCAAAATGATGACAGCAAATCCATTTTAAAAATATTATTTTATTAGCTTATGAAAGACTAGTTTAGAAACTACTTTTACAAGAAATTAAGATTTTTAAAAAATTGATAATCATCCCTCATATAAATGCCAATTTATTCAACTCTATAGACATTTTTAGTCTGAGACACAAGAGACCAGTGGGGATAGATTTGGTATGTTTTTGTTGTCATTATTGTATACTATAGTTATCTTTCCTTTTTTTTTTTCTTTTTTTGGTAGAGACAGAGTCTCACTGTATCACCCTCAGTAGAGTGCCGCGGCATCACTCTGCTCACAGCAACCTCCAACTCCTGGGCTTAGGCGATTCTCTTGCCTCTGCCTTCTGAGTAGCTGGGAGCACAGGCGCCCTCCACAACGCCCGGCTATTTTTTCTTGCAGTTCAGCCAGGGCTGGGTTTGAACCCGCCACCCTCAGTATATGGGGCTGGCGCCTTACCCACTGAGCCACAGGCACTGCCCAGTTATAGTTTTTTTTTTATGTCCCTCACATGTTTATCTACTAGGCTTCTACTAATGACAGATAGTAACGATGGCCATTGATGAGGGTGACTTAATGCCTTTCATTCAAATATTTCAAAGCATGCTTGAGCCATGGTATCTGGTGCATTTACTAAGACAGTTTTAGAGGTTGTGTAAAATATTGCTTTGTAGAGGTTAATGGCTGTTATTGTAATTCTGAAATTTATGATTATAATTCTTTTTGTTTTATATTAAGTAATTTCTTAAGGGTACCATAAAAATATCATCACAATGCTATTTTCAATACGATGCTTATAATGCTCAGTTGCGTGCTACATTATTTTACCTGTTTTCCATGTGAGTGTGTAGATTTCTTAAAAGGATTTTGAGTTCCTGAAAGGCAGAGTTTGTCATTTTTCTGAGAATCAAAGAATCAATTTCAGGGCTGTTCATGGAATTGGAACTCAGAAAACACTTCTTGCATTCTGTTTAATAATATGTTTAACTTTGAGAAGGACTCAGATTTTCAAAAGACCTGGAATCCATCACCTAGCCATATTTTTAAAAAGGTGTAACAAGTGTGTATTTCTATCTCAAAGTCTGAATTATAGTGGAAGAGCATCGTGAATAGGGAAATCAGATTCAGTATAATGTTCTAATTGTCTATGGTGCATTGAATATATAAATCAAAATTTTTACTGCCAAATTATAAAGTAATAAATTGTGCTATTCTTATTAATATATTTTTAAACTGGGTCAATATTACCATCACCGTGTGATAGTTTAATGAACAAAAGAAAGTCATCACAGTACAGTACAAGCACAGTAGTTTTTGTGACATGGAGTATTTTAAACTGCAATATAATTAAGAAAATGTATTTTTACTGTCTTAATTTCTTCTCACTTCAAATACTTTCACACAATCCAGACTATCCACAGAATGACATTTAATTTTTTTCCTTAATATGAGTCTTTTACTCTTTAACCGTTACAAAATTTGCTCTTCAACCATCTGGAAACTTTGAAATTCGAGCTTCTGAAAGAACTCAATACCAGTAAGGGGACTTTTTTATGGATTTATTTCTTCCATGATTTTCTTTCTTTGCTGTCTTCTTTAAGTTACTCGAAGAACTTTCTAAAGCATTTTTTATATTAAATTTGTATCTCTGATTTTGAAAATATAAAGTGATTTCATAAGGATCCTGATATCATGCCTTTAAACCACTTCCCCACATATTGGGAATAATGGATCAATGGCTATTTTATGTACTCTGTGCGCTTGTGTGGTTACATGTACATATTTTATCTCATGGCCAGATTTATACAAATAGGGGCAAAAGCATTATGAATTAACACACATACAAGCACAAAAACCCCCTTATTCCATGGTCAGTAAAATTAAAGCCCTATAAAATATCCAGATAGTGAGACTGTAAACATCAAGAATTTCTCTTTTCTTTTTCTAAGGTTTTCTTAAGTCATCTTCTGTGAGTAACAGAAAACTACCTCCACCAGCTTTGTCTTTAGTCACAAGAGGAGTTTTCCTCCTTCCTCCAAGATCTCCCAAATTTGCAAACGTCCCCTTCTGCCAAAAGTCTTTCTTAACTGCCTGAGAGGCTCTCAAAGGACAGTTTAGGCTTACGAAGTGCAAACCCTGTTCCTTAAAGATAAGTTCATTACACCAGATTAGCTGAGTTTTATAATAAAATGTAGCATTTCTGATTGTGTTTACAGTTACAAATTCAGTTTATCTGATTGTATCCTGGTAGGAGAATACATTTTTATCAAATGTGACAGTAGGTTCATTGCCATAAAAAGTAAAGGGACGTGATGAAGTCACCTCGTATAAATTCCAGCCAATATGTTGAAGAATTTAAACAATTGGCACTTTCAATGCTTGATTGCATTTTATCAGCAAAGAAACTGTGGGGCTTGGTGTTTTTGTTTTTGTGAGGTGAGGGTCTTGCTGTGTTGTTTAGCTAGCTTACCCCTAGGTTTGAGTGATCCTCCTGCCTCAGCTTCCTAAGGAGCTAGGACTATGGGCACATGCTACCATACCTAGCAAAGAAACCGTGTTTTTAAAAATGTAACAATCATGGAAACTAATTTATATCTTTAGTTCCTTGATCACTCCTAAATTAGCACTTTTCATTCTATAATTTACCAACTTCTGAAAATGTATAACCTTTTACTAACAAAATAAGTTTTTCTATAGACTTTTAAATTTGTTACTTTTCTTCTGTCTTGTGAATTGCATTTTATAGAAAAATGCTGTTAATTGCCTTTATAAATTTTTGGTTACTGATAATTGAAAGATTTCTTAATTTGATGATCATCAATTTACGTTTTCAAGTACAAATGCAGAGGGTGCCAAAGAAATGTATGTATACTTTAAGAAAGAAAAAAGTTGTATTAAAATTTTTTTCTGATAAAATATATACTGATAATATTTATTATCTTTTATACTGTATCTTGCATGTCTTGTGATTGCAGAAGTCAATCATGACTTGAGTAATACTAAGTATTGCAATTTTAATACAGTTTTTTGCTTTCCTCAAAAGTGTATACATTTTATCAGCACCTTCTGTATAGCTAGCTGCTTCTTACAGAATTAGAATGTACTAATTCACTGAGAATTCTCCATCCTTCTTCCCATAGAGGTTGTATTAGTAGTGCACAACCCAAGTGCCCATCAATCCATGAATGAATTAACAAACTGTGGTATATGTATTCGATGGAATACTATTCAGCCATGTGAAAAGATAGAGACTTCACATCTTTTGTTTTTACCTGGATGGAGTTGAAACACATTTTTTTTAGCAAAGTAACTCAAGAATGGGTGTGAAAGTATCCAATGTACTCAATAGTAATATGAAATTGATATATAAACAACTATACACTTACAAAAAAGAAAAATGCAAGTATAATCTAGCATTGGGGAGGAGAGAAGAGGGAGGGTGATTGGCAGGATCTCACATAATGAGCACAAAGTGAGGGGGTTCAGCAATCCCCCTGGGTGAAAGGCTCAACTACAATTTGAACTTTACTTCAGCTAGATCCTGAACCTGTTATCTAAGTAAGTTTGCATGGTTCCTGAGGAGGTAAGCTATCCATTTTTCTTTCAAAAAAAAATAACTACCAATTACTCTCCCTCCAGTGGGACCACACCTATGGTGCATCTTAGAAGGGTACATGTGAAATTTGCTAAATGTGGAATATAAATGTCTTAACACAATAACTAAGAAAATGCCATGAAGGCTATATTAACCAGTTTGATGAAAATATTTCAAATTGTATATAAAACCAGCACATCGTACCCCATGATTGCATTGATGTACACAGGTATGATTTAATAAAAAAAAAATAATAATAATAACTAAATACTTCCAGTTTATGCAGATATAGGAAACTTGTTGTTCCTTACATTGAAGAAATACACTGGAAAAAATTATAAAAATAATAAAATCCATTAGAGATAATTGAAAATAGGGCATAATTTTATTGGTACAAAAAATATAGATTGCTCTATAACTCACCAATATAAAATGGATTTCTTGGCTTATTTACTTGAAGAAATATTAGGCAATAAAGAAATAGCAAGCTAAAACAAAGAACACTATGTCAAAGAAAATCAATCCAAAGTAAATATATCTCAAAAGTCATAAAACCGAAAAAATACAAAATAAATTGTAGATTACATTTTTAAAATTATTTATTTACAATATTTTAAGAAAACAATTAAGTTTAGTGAGCTGCCCTTGTAAATCTTTCTGTGAAAATGTAATGACCAAAAGCAATAACTTTTGAAAGCAATTACTTTAGTCTTAAGAAATAGGTTTAGTATTTAGAAATTTTTTAAAATACTGGATTATTAAGTTGGAGAGGTTGCCGAAAAGTAGAATTAGACTTGCTTTTTAAGGAGTCTCATAAAATGTTTCTGGCAGAGCAGTGTGTGCTGACTTGTTCTGACCTTTGTAGGAGGAGTCAAGCTTTATAGAATTTTTACTTGTTAAAAAGACTTCACCGACCATGTAACTAAGTGGTCTGTTTACAGTCGCAGTCACTGTGGGCCATACAGCTTACACGACTTCGTCAGCCACATAGTCAATAGCGACTGTGGTTGAACACTGATTTGTTACCTATGTATTAGGCAAAAGGGTAGCCCCTCTCCTTTTTTTTTAACCAGAAAAGTATATATAAAAATCAAAGTTAAAGATAATAAAAGAGTGAGGAGAGAAACAAGGGATTGGCATAAACATGTGAACATTCAATTGAGCCAAATCTCTCATACAGCAGGTCCCTGAATGACGTCATTTCATTCAACAGCATACGTTACAACACTGTTGAGAAAACAATCTTGATTCCCAGCAGGGGCTGCTGTCTGTGTGGACCATGAGGCTCCCCATTTCTGTGTGGGCTTTTCCCAGGTACCCAGGTTTCCTCTCACATCCCACAGCCATGCATGGGAGATGAATTGGTGTATCAACATTGTCCCAGTCTGAGTGTGAACAGGTGTGCGTGAATACACCTGGCAAGGAAGGGAATAGTGTCTTGTTGAGGGTGAGTTCCTACCTTGCACCCTGAGCTGCTAGAACAGGCTCCTGCCACCTATGATCCATAGCTGGAATAATTGAGTAAATAATGATCTTACTTGGTTTTTTTTGTTGTTGTTGTTAGCATTTTATAAATTTTTCATGAAACAGGGTCTCATTCTGTAACCCAAGCTAAAGGGACTGCAATGGTATGATCTTGGCTCACTGCAGCTTCAAACTCTCAGAGTCAAGTGATCCGCCTTCCTCAGTCTCCCAAGTAGCTGGGACTATAGTTGTGCACTAACTTTTATTAGTACTTCCCTCATTATTTTATTTTATTTTTTGGTAGAGATGGGTCTTGCTCTGTTGTCCAGGTTGGTCTTGAACTCCTGGCCTCCAGTGATCCTCCTACCTTCACCTCTCAAAGTGCTAGGATTATAGAGATGAGCCACCATGCCCAGACCTTACTTATTTTTGTTTGTTTGTTTGTTTTTTATTGAGTCAAATATACATATCATGAATACATTTATGCATATGCAGGGTAGAATGTGTTATTGTTTTTTATTTTTAATACAATCTGATGTAGTTACATCGAACCAATCAACATAGCTTTTGCCTCATTTACTTGATTATTGTGTTAAGACATTTATGTT
>CAUYRH010145398.1:0-36868 GCA_963574655.1 Perodicticus potto
GAGAGAAAGGATAAAGGGTTAGATCACACTTGTGGTGCATATTTGAAGGGTCAGGAGAAAACTTCTAAACACGGATCAAAAATGTTTTCACATAGTAAATGAGAAAATATCATGAATGTTATATCAATCAGGTTGATAAAAATATCTCTGATTGTATGTGAAGCCCGCACACTGTACCCTATGACTGAATTATTGTACACAGCTATGACTCAATAAAAAAAAAAAAAATTCCCACCATGATAGAACAGAGCCTGGGCCTCTCATGTCCTATAAATAATCATAGAACCTGTGAAAATAAAGAAGCCTCAGTGCTATGACCTTGGGGAAAAAAAAAAAAGGTCTTAGGTGTCTAGAGTGAGACAGATTATTTTGCTGTTCTGTTGGCCAGTTAAAAGAATTTGGCCTAATATTAAGAAAATTGCCCCCAAGAGCCCTTCCCCCCTTAGCTAATCAATGAGCCCCATGACCCAGGGAGACGTGAGGTGGGCTTGGCCAGTGTTTCTTCTCAAAGTACAAATGAACTATCTGGGGATCTGGTTAGGATGCAGATTGTCACTCAGCCTGCCTGCATGGGGGCTGAGATGCTGCATTTCCCTCTGAGCAGATGCCAGACGTGGGTCCACAGGCCAAACTCCTGAGCAGGGAGTCTGCAGGTAACATGGGGAAAGATGGCTTCTCTGCAGCCATGACCAACCTGGGAGAGGAGGCCTATTTCTCCCCTTTGACTGTGAAGACCAGGCCCGGCCTCTGAGAAAAGACCCTGGTCCTAGTGCTTTTGGTTTCGTTTAATTTCAGAGCCACTCACAGGCTAGGCAGTCACCCCACTGCCCTCTGGCTTTACCTGTCCACTTGATATGACCCAGGCTCCTTACCTCTCCTTGAAGTGTCAAGGCCCAAGATTTGCTAAGCCGCTTCTGCACACCAGGACACCCAGCCTTGGAACAGACTATGAGTTGCCTGCTTAACACCCAGCTTCAGATGAGGAACCTTAAACCCTGGAGCTTAAATGGTTTGCTCACGATGTCAATTAGAAGCGGACACAGGGCATGTGACCCAAGGGACATGTCACTCTCTGCTCTGCACATTGGAGCAGCCGTTGTCCATCTGGCCACCCACTGCTCTTACAGCCACCACACCTAGTGACCCTTGTGATGAGCCAGGCACCGAGAGGGGACTCTGCAGCAAAGTCCTTTGAGGTCACAGGAATCTGCCAGTGTTCAGTCTTTTCCTGGAGTCCCCACAGACAGAGCGCGTTTCTCAAATCTCCATTTCAAATGGTCTGATGTAAAATAGATGCTGGCTTAATGCTTTGGCAGATAAATTGGGTTGCTAGAATTTTCAGAAAGCTTTTGGTCTTGAAGTCCCTGTCATTTTGAACTTAAACACATATTTGAAATGCGTTAAGTGTGCTGATAGCCTCTGCGGGCTGTGTCAGCAGCTCAGATAAACAGTGACTTTGTTCCTCATTAGTGGCTGTGCCTGCAGAACTCTGAGTGTGTCCAGCTAACTGTCCTTGGGGGCTTCATGAGAACTGCCACTTAGAGGCACAATGGAATCGGCGACAAGGAGGAAGCTGGTAAATCTCACAGACCATCTTCCCATTTACTCGCCCCTCGTGTTGGCTGTAAGAAGAGAGCACAGCAGCTCTGTCTGGACACAGAGCCCCGTGGCCGGGAAGGTGGTGCCATCTGTCTGTCCTTTGATTTCCAGTCTTCCCGCAGCCATGCCCATAGTCTCTTGCCCACCTACAAACTGCATTCTTGTCCTGGGAGCGCGTGAAGCTCACCACTCAGCCTCCTCCTATGATTGCAAGAGGTTCACCTCCACCAGAGGGGAGGGTGTGGGTACCAGTCACAGGGATGTCAAATCTTAATATCCAAAAGTGCCACATGCACACAAGAAGGTGGAGACAGAGATGTCCGCCCTGGAGGGGGAGGGCAGAGCAGGCTAGCAAATGCAGCTGCTCTAACTTGAAGGCTTGGCGATTACTCCTGGCATGAGTGTTTGTGGTCCTGCCAACTCCCCTCCCTCCCTCTGGCCTTACAGACAGTCCTGGGGAAGAGATCAGTGAGCTTCACGGTGGGGACGGCACACCCTGGAGTCATTCTGCATTCAGCTCTTCTGGCTGTGTGAAGGTGGCATCCCACAGGTGCATGTCCCAGGCGCGGGGAAGCTGTGGGGTGGGGGGCTCTTCTGTGTCCCCCTGTGCTGAGAGCACTTTGTTCTTGCAGGAGGCCCTCACTGAACACTCTGCTGCCACACAGAATGAAAAGAATGGGCTTTGACTCAAGGGCAGAGACACAAAGGGCTGCAGCCTTCACTACCTGAGATACCTACAGGAACGTTGTTATGTGGTGTGTGTTTCTATCTACGTTAAGCCATTCCCACTCTGCAATAAAAGTGTTGAATTCCCACTTGGACATTCTCTTTCCCTGATCCTGTGCCACCCTGAACCTGACCATGAATTATCACAGGCAAAAAGTCCTTGCTACAGGTCTGGATTTTGCCTATGGCAGGAACCATGTGCCCTGCTGCCTGGCGCACCAACTGGACCCGCACCTGCCTCTTCCGAGGGGGCCCCATTCTCCCACCTGTGCAGGGAGCAGCTCTTAGCTGCTGCGGGTCTCTGCAGACACTGACATCTGCCTTCGCCACTTCCCCTCCAGCACAGCACGCTCTGACGGTCTGTTCATTGTGTGTTTTTGCAGAAGCCTTCTTGAATCTCCTTCTTGTCCTGGGGCTGCACCCGTCCTTGGCATGTTAGCTCCAAGCTGTCTCCGGGGTGTGGGTGCTCTGCAGCATCAACTCCACCTCTCCGGTGCAGCCCGTCACCTCGCATTATAACAACGCCTGTGTGTGCTCTCCCAGCTCGCTGTGATGTCCAGGGTAGGTCCTTGATACTCATCTTTCAACACATAAATGAATAGAGATCTCCTTTGTGTTCACACAACAGGTGATGGAGAAACCTCTTTGCCGACTAGCTGATCTCCCAGCTTTGAGACCTGATTGCTGTCTCGCCCTCTGTGGTCCTTCCCCCTGGTCATGCATGTCCCTGTATTTAAGGCTCAAGGACCCTGAGACACAAACACCTGCTGTCTCCCTGGATTGCTTTAACAACGGAGGAAAAGTTGGCCAGGCTGGAATTCTCGAACGGTTTCAGGCAGGTGGAGTGCTTGTTTTGTGAGCATTCTGTAACCTCATCCATTTTTCATTTATCTACCCACAATCTCTACAAGCGAAATGTCTTGATTTTTCTTAGGGAATATTGCAATGATGTGAGTGACGCATTTGTTATTTCTTTTAGAGGATGAGAAGTAGAAAACGCCTGAGGAAACTGTCCTAACATGGGAACATCAGTGTGTTCTGGGACATGTGGCCACAGGGGCGCATTGAGACTCATTAAGGTTTTCCTAAATTGAAGTCATCTGCACAGATCCAGGCAGTGCCAGAGAAATAGCAGTTTCCTACATGGACGTCCAGCGCTTACTAGCCCTGTGATGGTGGCAGGCAGGCGTCCTGGCCCCACTGGGCTTGGTTCTGCACTGTGAGCTGAGGATGCCACCAGGTAAGGTGAGGAGGAGCTGAGCCCAGAGAGGCAAGGGCAGCGCCTTGTGCCAAGCCCATGAGGGCCGGGTGATATGATTCCTTCCCAGTCATCCCAGGGAGATTCGTGAGCAGGGGGATCGGCTTGAGTGCAGAAGGCTCCAGATGAGGCTGCCTCATGTTTGACATGGATTCTGGGGAGAATTTGGGGAGCTCATCACCTCCATGACTTGCCAAGGACAAGGTTGGCTGAAGGTGGCAGCTTGGAGAGAGATTTGGTAATGGGGCCCTCAGGGACAGCTATGGGTCCTCTGATTAAAGGCTGCCATACACAAACCCCTTCTGCTTTCAAAGGCACAGAAGAGGATAAGAATCAGGCCCTAAAATACAACCACATGCACACGTGTCTTCCCAGGTGGGGTGAAAAGGCGAGCAAAGCCCCTCAGTACAGGGATTAGTTTCCAAAGCTCAGGCTCCACACTGTGGCCGCCCTGGCCATGTCATCAGGCCAAGGGCACAAATTCCCTCTCCTCCCCTCAGAGCAAACAGGATGGGAAGGACGTAGAGTGGACAAGGGGCACTCCCTCAGACTTGACACCCTGGTGGAGGCAGATCTTCCTCCTCAAACTCTCCCCAGCCACCTGCACCGGCCACGTCTGGAGCTCAGCTGGAGGGAGAGCAGATTCCGCAATGGAGGAAGGAGCAGGCTGTCTGTGTCCTGCTCTCCAGACACAGGCTGGGTCAGGTGAGAAGAGGTGAGTCTGCACAGCTGAGTTCCTGAGGCTCCTCTGGCCTGTGACGAGGGAAGGACTCGGACCAGATGTAAATGGATACAGGCATGAGCAACAGTTCAGATGCCAGCCCCACCCCATCTCGGCTAGGAGCCACTTAGACCTGTCTCTGTATCCAGAAAATGACACTTTTCCTATCTTATGAGACTGCTTCAGGATCAAATTGGATGATATGAACACTGTCCCCACATCTAATGGTCCCAATTATCACTAACGTCCCTTTCTCCCTCACAGATAATTTGCTCTTTCTAGAACTGGCTGATGAGAAGTCCCCATTCCCCCCACACTGGCTCCCTGCACAGACCCCATCTCTGGACCTCTCTTACCCCTTCCTTACCCAAAATGTCTTTATCCACAGCCTAAGGGCTCATGCAGGGGCCTGGAGATGGCTTAACTAACTGATTCATGCGAGCTATGATTTGCTGACTGTGTCTTCCGGCTCCCAGGAGTGCACTGAGGTGAGATAATCAATAACAGTACTAACTTTACTGCACTCATATCAGTTCTGTGCAGGTATTCACCCCACAGTCCTCCCAGCACCATAGCCACTGCCATTTCACTTCCACTACGAGTTGTTAAGTGGTGCAGCCAGCGCTCAGTTGTGCAGCCTGACCCCGGGTTCCAGCTGTCCACTAGCAGAGTGCTGGCTGGGAGAATTCAGCCTCCTGGAAAGAAAAATTGAGAGTCAAGCAGACTGGAGAGAGTAGAATCTGAAGCTGGAGGGACGTCACAGGCAGCATTCTGCAGCCTTATGGGTCCCTCCTGCTCAAAGCCCTGTTACATTAGAGACATGTACACTGGGCCTGAGCACACATTTGCTGGTATTTTCAATCAACCGCCCAGGGACAGTGCTATTTGACTGTCTCCTCACTTCCTTTGGCAAGGAAGAATTGAGAAATGCCATCTTAATATTTCTATTCTAGAACCAACGGCATCACAGTGGTGACAGATGTGCACTTGGGCCCCCGGCCTGGCTTTGCACAGTAGGCACAAAAGGAAAAGCAATTCTGGACTCACTGTAGGAAACGATGGTCATAACTCATGGGGCAGCTGGGCTTCTCTGCACTTAAGAGATTGTTTTATGAGGATGGAAAGCTAGGCACAGTTTGCACCACTGTATCTTAGTCACACCTGGGGAAGGGTTTCTCTTCTTGACTTTGACCTGCTCACAACTCCTGGAATTACTAGGAGATTTTAACCTTCCATTAGAGAGACCACCATCATTTTATAAACCTTCAGATGACAATCACGGCAGAAAGGAATGCCATAGACAAAAAAACCCACAGAGGCTGAGCTTTGAAGTCAAAACATTTGCCAACGTGGCTGATACCCTGGCAGGCACTGTGGAGCCACTTCATATGCTGAAATGACAGATGTGTTCAACTACTGAGACAGCTTCAGAATGCAGCATGCCTCTGAAGTCCAAAAGTTGTTCTGGGGGGACTTGTATGAGTTCTGACAATTAAGTTCATGAACTCATCCTAGAAAAAGTGCTATGTGTCTCGTGACTGAAATTGCTATGGTTGGCTTTGAAATGCTCCCCTTGGGAAGCTAGGAACCGATGGCAGAACCTAGACCATCCTTCAAAGCAATTTTGGAAGTCTTTTTCCTGGAATGGCCATCAGAGCTATCATTGTATGGCACACAGAAACACGCCACGGCAATATGAATGCCACGAACACAGATGGGAGACACTGAACACCAAGGTCATGAACCCTTACCGAGCTCTTTCCACAGTGCGACCAAGGTAAGCACACGGTGGCAAGTTTGCATACTTAATTGTCACACCTTCCTGTGATGATAGCTCCGATGGCCATTCCAGAGAGAGTTCTAAAATTGCTCTGAAGGGTGGACTAGGGGCTGGCGTTAGTGCACAGCTTCCAAGGGGAGCACTTTGAAGGTGACCACAGTGATATTCAGCAGTGAGGGATGTAGCACTTTTTCTAGGATGAGTTCATGAACTTCCTTGACAGAACTGGCATATCCCCCACCTCTTTTTATTACCTGAAACAGGATGGCCAACTCCCCATCTGCACCTTCCTTGGAACAAAATGTAGGGCACATTACTTTGTCCCCAGTGGGGGGGCCTGACAACTTCAACTCCCTGCTAAGCATATTTTAAAAATGCGTTTACATATGCTTGGTAAATTACTGTTGTAAAACACTTATTCTGTCCAAATTAGTTTCAAAATACTCTGTAGGTTTTTGCATTCTTCAATGGTCACTACCTCAAAAAGCCAAGATTGTGTGTATGAGAGAGAGAGAGAGAGAGACTGTGTGTGCATTTTTGTCTGTCATTTAACAGTTTGCTAGATTTGGATAAATTATTTAGTCAAGGAAAGAATCTTTTAAGCTTGCATATTTAATATGTTCTAAATTCTGAGTTAAGAAGTAGAGTGTAGGAGGGAGAAAATTACATTCTGCTGAGACAGAAATCCAAACTAAGACCATCCCATTTTTTTAATGTTAATTCAAGGCTCTGATGTTTTTGTAATGCCAGAAATCAAGACTTATCTCCCTGACTGTGCTATCTGGCGCAGCCCCTCAAAAATCCCATCACTTTCCAATAGGTTTGTAATGCACAATGGTCATTTAAACTGTGTATTTAACCTTTGCACCAAGTGCTCCATTTTCCTTTGTTGGGGAAGCAAGCTTTTAAGTCGGCCGATCAATTCTGAAAATTACATACGTATACAGCACTTGCTTAATATTTATTATGTTGGGCAGAGCAGGGTGCGCCTAGAGGAGTGATAAATAGAGCATCACATTCTCCAGATGGGATGAATCAGCCGGGCTATCTGGATCTTGCCAAGCCCTGGACGTCTTTGCTTCCATAGGGCTCTTCAGATATGGGGAACAGATATGCAGTTCAATGCTGGCAACAGGAACAAGCAGAGTTCAGCTCTATTTTTGGCCAAGGAAATGCTTCATTTTCTCTAGCCAACTCTTACCTAATAATAATTTTTAAAGCCTCCATTTCTGGATCCCCGTAAATGCCAGGAGGGATTCCAATAGCAAAAGTTTGTGACGTTACTGGGTTATAAGTTCCAGAGCCTCTTTTCTTCCCAGGTGACTGTCAGAAATTGAGGTTGGCTTTGATACATCAGCAAATGCTTATTATGGAATTTGTTCATTTATTTTTCTTTTCTTTTCTAAATAACAAGAAACTAATGCCTGCTTTCTGTACTATACCACTAGAATAAAAACCAAAAATGAAATGCAATTAGAAGTATTCAATTGCATGTAAAAAACAGAATATATACATTCTTATGTATATACACTCTTACATAAAAATAAGAGTCTGTGACCAGTGATTGAGGTCTGTGGAAAGGCCCAGGAGAGCTGAGCAGGTGGAGAGATCTCATTGATCTCTGAACTGAATATGTACATTAACTATTACATTTGTGTGTATATCATATGTGTGTGTGTTAATAAGAGAGGTTATGCTATTTTTTAAAATTATGCAAATTGATAAACATAACTTCTAAAAATGAAATGTACATTCTTCACAAAGGAGATTGGGAAGCATTGTTGTAAGCCAATAGCCCCCCAAAAGACCTGAGTCTGTCTCAGCCTATCTCAGCCTTGTTCCCCAGCATGGCCACCCACCTTGGGTTAATTCTGAGAACAGGTTTCTGACCAGGAAGTTCTCTGAGTTCCCTGACCCCCCCTGGCCGGGTTGAAACAATGGTGGAAACTCACTCAAGCAGAGTTTCCCAGGTACTGGGCTTTCCAAGTTGTCCCCATGGTTACTGAGCTACCCCACCAAGCTGCCATGCAGCTACCCCCCGAGCCAACTACCTGACTATAACCCTGCCCTGTAACCAGCCATGTTCCACTTTTGTATATGCTTGCTTTGCCACATAAGCACAAAAAGGGTATAAAAGGCTTCCTGCATTTCTCTTCGCTGCCGTTTGCCCTTTGGGCAGCGGTCCACCTGTGCAGATGTAATAAATGCCAACCTGATTTGGGCCATTGCCCTTTGGGGCAGCGGTCCACCTGTGCAGGTGTAAATAAATCACACCAAGTGATTTGAGCCTAAAGTGGGGGTCCATGTTTTGTTATGGGTGGCCAGAATTACAACAGCATTTGTTCAATTAATACAGAGCTTCATGGCCAATGTCAGGGAGGACCAGCATTCCCACATCGGCAGCCCTGCATTTCCATGCACTAAAATAGTAGTACTGTTTTTGGTTTTCTTTAAATCATTCACTATTCTTCCAAAGAAAAGTCGGGAGGGACCATACGTGATATCTGCAGCCCAATTCGAGAGCCCTAATGAGTTCTCAGATGAGACAGAAATCACTAAAATCCATGTGTTGTAAAACTTTCTTAGACACAAGAGGCCGAGAATGGCCTGGGAAGTTTGGGCCCTGACCTTTAGCCCTTGTGTTAGCAAGCGCCTCTTTCCTTTTCTTCAATGGATCCAGTGAAGAAAAGGACCCAGACTCTCTGAAGCTTCACTCAGAGGACCCAGACTCTCTGGAGCTTCACTCCCGTGGTTCTCATCCTTGCCTGTGCATTGGGATCACGTGGGACCCTTTTCTGAGCCCAAAGCCTATTCCACACCAGGGCTGATTCAGAATCCAGGCACCTCTGTGTTCCATTTTGAATCTGTCTTCTTTCTATTCTTTCTGAAAAGCCCCAGGCGGTTCTTGTGCAGCCAGAATTGAAGGGACTGGGCAGCCTGTCCAGCTGCTGATGGTGTGAGGGGCCTTGCCCTGACCTCAAGAGAGTTTTTCAATACAAGGGCTGAGGGCAGAGATGCCATCCAGGTAACTCTGCTGTCACCAACGCAGTGCCAGCCTCAAACGCAAATTCTTCCTAAGTATCTAAAGGATAAATACACGAGTGAAATGTGTGATTCTAACTCTGCTACCAACCAGCTCAGTCCAAAGTCCCTCAAGTGGAATCAATTGTTCATTCCCCAAAACACGAGTCTACCTACTTCACAGGGTAGAGGGGTAATTAAGTGAGATAAAGTGGAAGGAAAGAAAACCCCGGTGAAATGATATAGGTATTAATGTCGACTTTCCTAAGAACACATACTAGGAAAGGAAGACTCTTACCAGGCGGAGTGAGATGGACCACTGAGCCGTGAATCCATGTCTACCCCGGCAGCTTTCAGGGCCAAAGAGGCTGCCCATGGCCAACAGCTGTCTCTAAACTTTTGTGACCATTTGAAACTGCTGAGCATTTGAAATATGGGGAGAAGGGGATGGCTGGGGGTGGTGATGAGGACTTGGATCGGAGTGCAGGCCCCAGGCAGCTGAGGGAATCTGCTCCTGTCTCTCACCAGGTCTCTGCACATTTGAGCAAATCTCCCCACATTTGGGTGAGTCCCAGGAGACCAATGGCCCGAGTGGATGTATGCAGGAAGAATGGGGAGGGCCATGACGAGGACCAACAGCGGCAGAGACTGTGTTCAAGGGCTGTCCCAGGGACAGCCAACACAGGGGCTGTGGATTCACAAGAACAGGAAAATAAAATAAATGGTCAGGTCTCACCAACTCAACTCCTCCTGGCCAGTCATGTCTGGAAGCCAAGCCTCTTTCCTGAGAGGCCCTGGGAAGCCACTGAGGTCCACAAGCACATGAAATTTGCATCACGCTGGCTCAATCCCATTATGATCGGCACCCTTTTACCTGCATCCTTATCATCCTTTTCTGAACAGAGATGTGTAAATAATGCCTAGACTGCTGGAGTAATTTTAAGGTGTGCGAAGTTAGGATTAAACTGAAGGCCCATTTGTTCACTCTCTCCCCCTCTGTCCTAGGAAGACAGAATGTGCAAAGGGTGACACTCGGCAGCCAAGTAACACTGTCTACACACAAAGAAAAGGAAGGAGCTCAAAAACAAAAGTGATGTGATGCACACACAACAAAGCCGTGCACGTTACATGGGGCCCCGTGTTCCAGGGTGATCGCAAGTTCAGATGTCTGAAGCTTATCTGGTCTGTATCTCAAGAGCTCAGTGTGAGCACTGAATGGGTTGGAACAACCCAGAACAGTTTTGTTTCCTGCCCAGAGTGTCAATCAATGATCTCATCAAAGAGAGAGGCTCCTTCCCATTGGGTGAGACTCTCCAGGTGGATCTCAGAGGTGGAGTCCGCAGGTTTTGGCTCTCTAGGACAGTGGTTCTCAACCTTCCCAATGCCACGGCCCTTTAATATAGTTCCTGTGGGTCACGACCCACAGGTTGAGCACCACTGCTCTAGGAGGATGTTACTAGGCTCAGTGTGGTCAGGATACCACTCTACAGCAATGACATTCTAAATTAACTGCTTAGTGACATAATCGATATTAATTGAACATCATTGATTCTAATGCAGAACCAATAGGCATCTTGGCATAGAAATAATGATATGTCACAAGGGCTTCATTGGAGTTCCTCATGGCCAATACATAAGCTGACTGAATTGGGTCAGGGCACCACCTATGCCTGTCCTGTCCTTTGTTACGATGCCCAAGAGCCAAAGGTGGAGAGAATTTCATGGAACGCTTCAATTTGTTTGGCTTTAATTTTTCCAAGCGGGGCTACCTCTTGCTTGTAAAAGTGCATTCAGAATGCTCTCTGATGACCGGGTATGCTGAGAAAATGTCTTCCACCTGAATAGAAATGAGAAGGAACAGGGATTTCTTTAGCTGTTTCCATGGTATCTGTTGTATCAATACACTGAGCTGGGGCTGGGGCTGGGGCAGGACTTGGGTCGGGGAGGGAGAGCACACAGGGGCAGGAAGGCTTCTTGTCCTGAAGGACGTATGGTCTGGTCATTCCTGCTTGATTCTCTTATTTCTCTGAATAAAGAATCACTTTTTATGGCTAGAGCTTTACATATGTTGTGCTTCACCTTTCTCTATGCCCAAGTTCACTGCCTTCATAATATCAATGAATAAACACTGCAAGGTTCCAGGCTCTCCACACCCAAGTTCACTGTCACCACAACATCAGTGCTTAAATTGTGGCAATGCACCAGGCTCTGCCATACTTGCAGAAATACACATTGTCTAATTATTCCTCCAAACCAGACAACACAAAGCAAAGTCTGGTTAGATATCGAGTCTGCACTTGAGAACAGAAGAGGCTGATGTCGAGAAAGGGAGACTTCAGGGATATGAGACTCACACAGGGCTAGAAACCTAGAAATGTGGAATTTAAAAAGGAGAAGGGATATTTTACATGAATCGGAGGGAACTTCCAGGCACAAAATCCAGAGGTGGGAACATACAGGCTTATCTTAATTAAGGGCTATATTCCTTGGGGCGGAATAGATCCAGTGGGGAGGGAACAGGGCAGCTGCTATTAGAGGACATTTAAAGCCTGCCTGGGGAGTGTGGCCTCCGTCCTGAAAGAGTCAGACTGAGGCATGATAAAAGCGATGTTTACATAGAATTTTATCCAATACTTTTCCTTGCACAAGGATCTTTCCTGGGCCACTTGAACATGTAGAGATTGTTCTGTTTTGATGTATGTTGACCGCAACATAAAAATATGTCAAGCTAAAAATAAACATTGCTAAGGAACAATAGAGAAAGAAAAGCACATGTGTGTATCCATCTTCAGAAAGAAATAAAAGGATTGCATCAAAAACAAAAGTCATGTTTTCAGGTTAATCTACGTCAGAGACCTTTGGGGCGACTTGCTCTTGGCCGTGGAGCCCAGGTGCAGGGTGAGACTCCCCACCGCCAAAAGGTAAAAGGTGATCATCTCCAGAAAACTAACATTGAACGTAGAAACAAAGACACTCCTTGAGATTTGGATGAGGATGTACAATAACATTCAAATTCACAATGGCTTTCGGTGACTGGAGGTGGGAAGATCATTTACTCGTTAATGAACAATTGTGAGTTCTTATTCTAGGAGCTACTGCTAACCTAAGAATGATGGAGCCTCTGTGGCTGCCCTGTGGGGGGTTTGCAGACCAGGGAAGAGAATCTGTTCAATCCAGGGGGATAAAGAATGATATTTAGGGTGGCGCCCATAGCTCAGTGGGTAGGGCACTGGCCGCATACACCGAGGCTGGCAGGTTCGAACCTGGCCGGGGCCTGCAACAAAACAACTACAACAATAACAACAACTAAAATAGCCGGGCATTGTGGCAGGCACCTGTAGTTCCAGCTACTTGGGAGGCTGAGGCAAGAGAATCAGTTAAGCCCAAGAGTTTGAGGTTGCTGTGAGCTGTGATGCCACGGCACTCTACCCAGGGTGACAGCTTGAGACTCTGTCTCAAAAAAAAAAAAAAAAACGATATTTAGAGGTAGGACTTGATCTGATGACACGAAGTGATGAGAGCCTGTTATTACTGGGAGTACCAGAGGGGTTTTCATGAATGGTCTTGCCAAACAGGCAAAGGCGAGGGTCACACCAGGGGCCCAGAGCCCTTGCCCATAACATGAAAGAACAAGACGCAGACAGGGAGTGAGGCAGGAGCACAGTGCCCTGCTGGGAAGTGGGAGGCTTCTGGGGATATGCTGGTGTCCTTTACAATTCTGAAGAAATGGGACTCCCCACCTGAAATTCTCAATAAGTAACAAGCAAAGGAATGATGCAATAGAATTTATCATTTAGAAATATCACCTATCAACAATGTGGACAATGGCTTTTGGTGACTGGAGGTGGGAAGATCATTCCAGCTGAGATTATTTAGTGCCTGTGTGAAGCCACTGTGGTCATTTCCCTGGTATCTTGCGCCTTGTTCCACATTTAGTAGTATTTTTTGTGCAGACTTCCTAGAGCAATTCAACGTGGGTAATGAAAGGGTGTCCTGAGGTGCGGCTGGCGCAGTTTGCCCAACCATCTGCCAGGGGACTGAGGTCTCCGTCACCCTGCAGTTTGGCTCACTGACCCACACTTGGAAGTGGACACTCCGGATGTACTTGGCATGTGACTTTGCAACTTACTGATATCAAGTGCACAATCGTTTATTACCGCCATATTTCACAGAATAGGGGTAGTCTTTTTAAGAAATGGAATAACTGGATATCCATATACACAAAAAAATAAATTTTGATCCATACTTTATGTAATACATAAAAATTATCACAAAGTGAACCATGAATCTTCGTGTAAAACCTAAAATCATGAAACTTTTAGAAGAAAAGATAGGAGAAAACCTTTCCAACCTTATGTTAGGCAAAAATTTCCCAGATATGTCATCAAAAGCATGATCTATAAGGAAACCTCCTGGTGAATTGGAAATGATCAAAATGAAAATTTTTTATTTGTCAAAAGATACTGTTTTTGTTGTTGTTTGTTTGTTTTTGGAGACAGAGTCTCAAGCTGTCACTCTGGGTAGAGTGCCGTGGCTTCACAGCTCACAGCAACCTCAAACTCTTGGCCTTAAGAGATTCCCTTACCTCAGCCTCCCAAGTAGCTGGGACTACAGACACCTGCCACAAAGCCCAGCTATTTTGCTGTTGTTGTTGTTGTCATTGTTGTTTAGCAGGCCCATGCTGGGTTTGAACCCGCTGCCTCAGCGTATGTGGCCAATGCCTGACCCACTGCACTACAGAGTCCCCCCAAAGACACAGTTAAGAGAATGAAAAGAAGGTAAAATTATGGCAGTGATTCTCAACCCATGTACCATGGGACTCTGTGTGCTGTGAGAAGATCTTAGGTGTGCTGAGAAAATCTTTAAAGATCATTGATTAAAATATTTTCAAAGGAAATTCACAGCATATTTTCTTTTTTGTTACTCTTTTTGTTTTTTTTTGATGAACATACTTTAAATGTGCTGTTCAAGTTTAAACACAGGTTCAAGAGTTTTGTGAGATCAACAAGGTTGAAAAACACAGCTACGGGATAAAACATCTGCCGGCCTTCTACTTGTGAATGTCTTGTATCCAGAATGTATAAAGAACGCTCAAATTCAATAGGAGCAAAGCAAAACAAACAAAAAATCTCAGTTATACAACAGACAAAACACATGACCAGACACTTCACCTAGGAAGTCATGGGGAAGGCCAGTCAGTCCATACAAAGAGTCTGCCAACGCACCTCAATAGGGAAGTGCAAACAGAACCATAATGAGATTTTGTGACATACCTAGTGGAAGGAACAAAGAAAGAGACCTGAAAAAAATTCACACTACGTGATACCACGCTAGAACATTCTAGAAATGCATAGGAACAGAGAGTGACACAGAGCAGATCACTGGGTGATGACTGGGGCAGGTCGGAGGAGCCCACGGGCCAGCAGGAACGTGGAGGAGACGCGCTCACTGCCTTGACTGTGACTGAGTTCTGGAAATATAGACATATATATATGCCAAAGCTTCATAATGTGTTTACTTTAACAAATGTGCAGTTCATTGTATGATATTTATCTCTCAATAAAGCTAAAAATGAATATCATTTTTTATCAAAAAAATGAATTCTATGCTTATCATCCATAACCCTTTATTTTAGTGTTTTTTCTTTTTTTTATAATTCCCCTATGTTTCACCTCCTGGTTGTATTTTATGACATCTAGATTTTTCTGTGTCTCCGCCTTGTAGCTACAAACACACATAAGCTGCCCTCATCAATAGAAAATGATGTATTGATTTTCAAACAACTGGAAATGGGATGGGCTTCTAAGTTTTATAGTGATATACATTTAAGAAAAAAAGAATCTTATCGGGCCGCACCTGTGGCTCAGTGAGTAGGGTGCCGGCCCCATATACCAAGGGTGGTGGGTTCAAACCCGGCCTCGGCCGAACTGCAACAAAAAAATAGCTGGGCGTTGTGGCAGGCGCCCGTAGTCCCAGTTACTCGGGAGGCTGATACATGAGAATCGCCTAAGCCCAGGAGCTGGAGGTTGCTGTGAGTCATGAAGCCATGGCACTTGACCAAGGGCGACAAAGTGAGACTCTGTCTCTAAAAAAAAAAAAAAAATGAATCTTATCAAGGTGAGGAATGTACCGGGGCTACTGCCCCTTTTCTCTCTGAAGTTCAGTGGCCTCTCTCATGAGTAATCCTTTTCCCTAAATTCCATCAGTGTCAATTCAAATTGGATACAATGTGTTCCTTTAGAAAAAGTCGCTATTTTACATATACGACAACAATGACACTTCGAGGGCTAGAAGGCTTGTTTCTGCACTGCCCTTGACACTAGTCCCCACTCTGTGCTCTCAGGTGCCGCACCCTGTTTAGCAGGAGAGACACAGAATCCTGCTGTCTTCCTGTCTTCATATTGTTTTCTTAACTTGACCTGATGTTATGTTAGTGACCCCTCTTCCCCCTCATTCACAGGACCTGGTTATACCTGGCACCCAGGCTTTCACCAAACCAGGGAGATGTCAGCATGTAGGAATCTTTCCCACCCCCAACAGGAAGAATAAAATGCTCACAGAGCACCCACCCCCTGCCTCTCACCAGCCTTCCCAGCCTGGGGCCATTCTCTGCCCATAGGTAACAGGTATTCTCAGTGGCAACCACACCCTGTGGAGATCCGGCTTTCCTGCATACACCCCCATTCGCCTCCCCCCCAGCCCCCCTCAAACTTCTCTTTCTTAAAATGTTTACCTATCATTCAAGGTTTCAATCTAAACTGAGCCCCTCCATTTAAATTTTACCCAAATGCAGGATTTCACCTAATGGGCACAAAGGGGTAGTGTTCAGCACACCCCCTGGGTGAAGGGCTCAACTACAGCTTGAACTTTAACTTAGAATTGAAATCACTGTAACCCAAACATTTGTATCTTTATATTAATCTGAAATAAAAATAAACAAAAAGATAAATAAATAAATGTTACCCAAATGGGATTCCAACAAACATCCAACACTTGCTTCTTCCAAAGTATGATAGAACACCAAATGGTAAACAGAGAGAGGCGGCCGTCAAACAGGAGTCCAGCTAGTGCACACTCAAATGTCCAGCTAGTGCGCACACAGACGCTGTTCCTCCTTTCTTCTGTCACCTCCAGGATTTCTCACACATGTCTGCACACACAGGTGATGGTAACTAACAGACCCTGAAGAGAATCTCCAAGTATAATGTGCTTTTTATTTATAGCAAAATCATCCTACCATTTTTAAGCAGGCATTGAAATGCATGCAAATAGGAACCAGGACTGCTGCCACTGAGATGCACAGTCCTGGGCTCTTACATGGCCATAAAACGTGAAAATGCCTAAGAACACCAGGTTTTGCTTAGCTAAGTACACACGCATAGAGAAAGAATCATCTCCAAGTGTTATTCACTAAAACTTCTGGACAGCGAATGCGTGGATTTCTATGTTTCCTGTTTGAATTGATGTGTCATCCTCAGCTTGCCAGCTCTGTGCATGTCTGTGATATGGATGTGTCCCTCCTGGGCTGGGGTCTTTTCCGGTCTCACCCACGGTCACCCCTGTCAACTCCCACCATCTTCTTTAAACACCTTAACCAACTGGAGAGGAATGTTGCTTGTTTTCATAAGAGTCTATAAAATTTCATATTTTGATTTCGTGAATTACATTGTTTTCTCTGCTTAGAATTCATTTGGTCCATATGGGGATTTCTAAACTCATTTTTTAAAGCACCTAATTGAAATATCTCCTCTTTGTGGTATTCTTCAAGTTCTCTGCCTTCTAGTAAGAATTAATTGCCCTACTTGGGTCTGTCAAGAGCACTTTATCCCCATCTCAACCTGGCAATTCTCACACTTCACTGTGCTTTCTTATGCTAATTCCCCGTGCCTGGCTGTAAAGTCACTGCTTATTTATGCCTCTCCCTTCATTCCCCCGCAGTGAGTAGACAATGCCTGGCACCCAGACACAAAAAGGAACTGAGAGTCCTACTAGACAAATGGTGGCTGGGTATTAGCTAATTTCTGTGGGGATCAAATTTGGGGATTTCAGGGATGAGGAAAGTTTATTATCCGTGGGCAGGTTCCTCAAGTAGGAAATATGTATTTTCGTGAGAAATCAATGATACTATCAACATGCTGTGCAAATGAAAAGAACAGAAACACAATGGTAAAAACAAATTCGGTGGTAATGGTCTGCCCAGCTGCACGCTCTGTTCCATCTTTAAAATCTTTGCCAAGACAAGACATTCTGATCTAACAGGTTCCCTGCAACCAGTCTTTACTCTCAGCATTCCTGCAGGCGAAGACGGGAAGAAGATACTGAACTGTTGAGAGACAAAAATCCACCAACACTGGTCGCCTGAAAGGCTAAAGTTACATGCTTCTTTTGGTTTTTTCTCTCCTCTTTTCCTTGAAGATAAATTGTGGAGCAGAAATAAATACTCTGCTCTCTACATCATAGAGCACCTTAGATTCCAAGGTGATGACAGACAATGCCCATATACCATGGTCATATGCAGAGGCCAATAGCAGAACCACCTGCGTCCATATTGCTGCAGGTGGCCAGGGAAGAACAGAAATAGCAGGGGGAGGGGATCTTTTTCTGATGTTTTCAGACAATATGATGGTGTTGATATTAGCAATGAAGCCGACTGGTTAGAAACAGACCTGATGCATTCCTAACTGACTCAGGATCGCTCGAGACTGTTAAGGTGACATTAACTGGCTTCATTCCTTCCTTCCTTCACTGAACTATTTAATCACATCTTCATGCAACCGAAGATGACTGTGCACTGTGCTATGAGGAGTAACCGGGCTAGTGCTCAGCAGGGCCAAAGAACACCTGAGGTTCGCTGTGGAGTGACAGGCTTCCTGCTCCTGCGGCACCTGTCACTTTGCTTACTACTCACGCAATCCTATAAGTAATCTTACTGCTACTTCACAGATAAGGAAACCAAGAAAGGGTGATTAAGAAATACCCAAGATACCTTAATAAGTTGATCTGCCTAAAAAAAGAGGAGTTCTCTACATATTCATTGTCAAGAATAAGTAGTAGTAGGCCAAGCCAGGTGGCTCGCTCCTATAATGCCAGCACTTTGGGAGCCAAGACAGGTGGATCACCTGAGCTCAGGAGTTCGAGACCAGCCTGAGCAACAGCAACACCCTGCCTTTACTAAAATTAGAAAAACTAGCCTGGCATTGTGGGGCACCTGTAGTCCCAGCTACTAGTGAGACTGAGGCAAGAGGATCACTTGAACCCAAGAGTCTGAGGTTGCTGTGATGCCATGGCACTCTACCCAGGATGATAGACTGAGACTATCTCAAACAAACAAACGAAAATAATTAGCAGTACTCATAAGATGTCAGTCGTCATGTTTAAATTGCAATTCTTAAAAAGACTCACAAGTGTGTCTGTATTTCCCACACATGCTCTTCCCTCAGGGAACATGACTCAGACGCCATCGGTGGAAAAGGGCCTCACCAAACACAGCAGAGAATCTCCACCTAGCCACTCAACCCCCAACACTGAAAGGTCAGCAGACCCCGATTCACAAAGTGGTTCATTGAGCTCCTGTGAAATCAATAGCTGTGGCTCTTTGGTGATTAGACATCTAGCAACTCATCCGAGAATTTATTTATACTTAATCTTTTAACTTTTCCCTTTATAAAATATAGGAAAAAAATATGTTTGCTTTTCAAATGCCTGATGATAAAATTTTCTAGGCTCCTATATGGGCACATGGCAAAGCAAGCTTCTAGAAGATTCTATTCTTTGAAAGACAACTGCATGAAAAACCTGTCCAAATTCCTTTTTATTTAAGAAGTAACAGATCTTGCCAGCATATGAAATAAATATATGTGCCTTTTAGATCTTAGGGAAAAAATAGACTCTATTTATCCTACTTCTGTTCTTCTTGCCCATCAGAAAGACCCATCCGTCTGTGTAATCAATAGCAACCCCAAAGAATCTGCTTTGGCTCACGAGGAAGAGAGGAAAAAAATCTTTAAAGGAAACCAGCACTGCAGCTCAGTTTCTGAACATATTTGCAGGAAAAAATTACACAATTTGAACTAAATGTGTACTCCAGTACTCTTGAACTGGCAGAAAGAATTCCCGCTTATTATACCAAGATTTGTATCTGGTTTTCAAAACTACATCCTAGTTCAGGATACCCTGGCCTTGGAGAAAGAAGAGATAAGATATTTATCTCAAGTCTTGACATCACCATATGGGCCAATGTTGCTACTATAAACTCTTCTTCTTCCCCTGGGAATTCCAGCCAGCTTTACCGGGAAGAACAAAAACAGGTGTTAGTTCAACTGGAACCTTCCAGGAGGTTTCCCGGCAACACCATCCCACTATCCCACCAGGAGACCCCCTGCTCTAGCTGGTATTGGCCATATACTTGGCAGGCTAGTGAAAGCTCAAGTTGCATTGATCTTTCAAATTCTGGAAAGAGGAGGCCTTCTTCTTGGCCTCAATTCTTCATCCTTCAATATCAATCAGATGTACATTGGAGCTTTGGAATCATAAAATATTTATTAACCTCCAGCTTTTAATGTTCATGACTAAAGAGCCAAAATTAATATTTTTTGACTGTTGGTTAAAAAGAAACTTAGAACTTTCTCCAAAGGGAGCGTATTCAAGGCCAAATAAAGAGCTGGGGATGCTTTTACCAGACATCAGAATGACTGCCTGCAAAGTGTCATTGGTTATTTGAATCATGACACTTGGGAAATAAAATTATTGAGACGTACTATATATTTTTGTTTGCTTTCCTCCCAGAGCTGAAAGCAGTTGATCTGGTTTGTGTGGAGAGATACACACTAAAATAAAAAGCCAGACTCCAGAGACAGATTCACTCAAAGAACTACACTGGTCTCAACCCCAGAGACACAAAGCAGAGGAGACCCGGCAACTGGCTGATGGAAGTCTGGGGAATGACATCACCTGCTCCATTATCTTAAGAGGCTGAAATATAACATCTTCATCTTCAAATGTGCCAGTGCTAGCCCAGGGCGCCTCCCATCGCACGGAGCCACTCAGCAGAGACTCTAAGCAAATACCCTACTCGGCCACCCACAACAGCTCTCAGCCATCCTGGAGACCACTGGCTGAGTGCCTGCTGGGTGCTCGTTATTTCAGTAGCTTCTGGAAAGATATTATCAGGTTTAATCTGCACCCACGAACACTGTGTGGCAGTATCACCAGCTTCCTCTTACACAGGAGAAAGTGTGGTTCACATGGGTCGAAACCTGCCTGAGTCCAAGCAGTGAGGCTGTGGAAGAACCTAAACTCAAACTCCGATTTGTGGCAGTGCCAATGCCTTTTCCACCACATGACACTGGCAGTTGCTGGGCTGGAAAGTCTCGTGGCCGAGAAGGAATCACTGGCCTGTCCTACTTCCTCTATGGATTACTAGTTTTAACATAGTCTTTCCTACTTCTGTCTATCTTCCATCTGTGTCCTTCTGCTTTCTGTATTTTTCGAGACATAAAGGTCTCTAATGAGAATTTACAATCCTGCACCTGTCCACACAGACCCTCTGGAACCTGTGGAAAATGGTTTCAGGTAGAATCACAGGGCACGACCCAGGGACAGAAAATCAGTCTGAGCTAGCCTACGTAGACCGAGTTACAGGTAAGAGACAGAGGTTCTCAGACAGGAAGCCACTTGCCCTCTTTCACCAGCAACTGGGAGGCGAAGCTGTGCCCAGAACCCAGGTCCCCAGAGAATTATTTCTCTGCCTGTCTTGAATGAGCTTAGATCAGGCACACCTGGGGCGAGAAGACCCAAAGTTTTTGCTGCAGGAGCTGCCTCCGGTTGCTTAGGGGCAGATACCATCCAAGGTTCAGTGTTTCAAGCCGGTTTTCACCTCTGCGTTACTGCATCTCAAACATCCCAAGGTATTTTGTTCTATTGAAAATTGTCAATGTGGGTTTGCATATTTAAATGCATAGATGTTTGCTGAACATCAATATAAACACTTCACAGGATTAGAGGGTCTGTGTGTACAGGCGTGGGACTGTGCATGCTCCTTAGAGACCTTACGTCTCAAACAGTCGAGAAGGCACAATGAGGCAGACGCGCACCCACAACACTCAACCACTGTCAGGTGGCCAGATGGCGGGGCTGCAGAAGGGTCTTCCTTCCGGTTCTGAATTCATTAGCCAAGTTCTGTGAGTAGAAAGGCGCCCTGTTAAGCAGCATCAGACTTAGCTAGCCCAACTTAGTGTCTATTTATTTGTCTCCTCTCTTCACTAGACTGTAGACCCAATTAAGACAAGGACTGTGTCTTATTAATGTTCCCGTACTTATCAGATTAGACCTCAGTGCAAGCTTATATTTGGGAGGAAGTGTTATTTTCATGTGTTTCATCCCCCTGAAACTAGAGTTCACTGCTCTTAAGAACAAACGCATCCCATTAGGGCGTTAAAGATCAGCTGGCCCCCGAGTGCTTCCCCAACCTCGAGTACATTCAAAGCCTTTAGCTTGAAATGTCACTCTGGGGAGTTAGAGTCCTTTGTATCTGTCACTCCACCACCTTCCACGCATCATCTTTTGAAGAGACCAGAACAGTCAGGAGGTGCACGCGCCCACGGCACAGCCTGCGCTGAGGCAGCTGAGACCTGCAGACGGTGTAATTGTTCTCAATTCTGAATGCCCATCAGAATGACCCGGGAAACTTCAGGGACTATGGCCAGGTATCTGAGACTTCACTCCTTGAGACTTTGACTTAACTGGAGTGGGTTAGACTCAAGGCATTAAAAACTAAAAATGCAAAAGAAAGAAAGCATTCTGGGAAATGATAACACAGCCCGCATGGAGAATCATGCTGAGCTGTCTGCACTCTCCTCCCCGACTTCAGATCTGAGAAAACTCAAGTTTAGGGAGGTAACGTATGCACCTTGGACAAAACCCTGAGAAAGATGGGGGTAAACCAGGGTCTCCAGCATTGCACTCACTGTGCTATTACGTCACATTGCTTGCCGTGACTTTGGCTATGCTTAGATGTTCCAACTGGTGCTGTTGCAATTTATGTCATTGCAAGCAACGCTAGGGCATACAGGGAAAACTCTGCTTCCCTCCTTGTCAGTTAGGACCAGATCTTCCAGGATGTTGATTTCTGTTGTCAAACTTCTGCCAATAACTGGACATACAGGCTTCCTGGCATCATCTAACTGTCACCTGTCTGTCTCCTGTGTGCACGCAGTCTAAACAGCAAATGCTCAGATGGTGATTCCAAAGCTCCTCTGTTCCCAACTGCTGCAGGCAGAATGGTCTTGGGTCTGCTGAAACAACCTCCCTCTTACTCTCACTTGCTACCAAGAAAAATATGTAAAACAAATATATTAAATAAATTATATTAAACACTAACATTATGGGAAGACTATCACTGTTTTTAATGAGAACAAATCAGTAGTGTGATAAACTTTCATCTCATACCAGTACCCAAAGTCCAGCTCTTGAAACTCTACCCTGGTCATGATGAAAGGAACCCTGGCTGCTGTCATCACGGAGGAGTTCCCTGCCCAGCCTCGCCACTCAGACCGTCTTCCCCAGCTGGAGTCAGAGAAGACTGAGCAGAGACAGCCCAGGGGGAGAAAGGCAGGAAAGGGTCTGGCCATTTGAATGTGATGTGCCCGCCACGCTCCACTAAGAGGCTTTTAAATCCTCGCTTTGAAACTGTTTTCTGATCTACTTCTGATTTTTTTAAAAATTGTGTTATAGCCTGGAGTTATTGGCATAAATCTGTCATTAAAAGGGGAATGAATAATTTAGAATTGAGACAACTAAGTAATTATAGTGCCCATTTGAGTTTCCTAAATAATTAAGAAATTTCTCAGATTATTTAGAACTGCTTTATTATCTGGACTGTGCTGTTGGCTGGTGACATCTTGAGCATCTTTGTGTTTGCATCTGAGCCCTCTGATGGGGCCCTCGAAGCTTTGGGGTGATATAAGCAACACGTTTTCAGATCATTTGGAGATGTTAATGGCCAAAATGAGGTTTAGTCTATAAAAAAGAAAATACAAACTAGTCTATCATTCTTCACCATATCTACAAGTGACTTCCATCCTTTATACCCGTTGTCACCAAGGAAGATGACCTTAGGTCCAGAGCCAGACTCAGGTAGATTCCAACAAGACACCGTAAGGGTCCTCTGACAACTAGAAAGTGAGACACTCAAAAATTGAGCCAGACTTTCCCAGTCATGTCTAGAGAGACACTTGGAGAATTTAGAGTAATCTGTTTTCCATGTTGCTCATATTAAATCCAAAGCTGGGAGGAAGCCCTCACTTCACAGACGGGTAATGAAGCTGCTGGCCCTGACCCGGCCTCTGATCCGGAGCCCACACGTGGCTGTTGCTGGCCCCCCCAGAGCTGTACAAGTTGCACGTGGAGAGTCTGTACAGTGTCAGCATTGAAATGTTTTAATATCTTCTTATTTACTCAGAAGAGACACCCATTTATAGCCTATACGCAGGCTTGAATTTGGGAAGAGACCGTTCTCATTCTACCCAGCTGAAGATAGACCGTTACTTAAGAAGTAATTACAAAATTTCTAGCACAGACATTTTATTTCATCATTAAAAATTTAAATAAATAGATATTGTGACTCAATAAGTCATTGGCAAAGCACATTTGTAAGCTCAGGCCTTTCTGAAATGGCTTAAGAGTATCAGAGAGAAAGCAAAGCAGTTTACCTCCTGCCAGAACTACTTCAGATGCACCGACTGCTTGTTACTTACTCATCAAATAAGCAGTTTTTAATGAGCAAAGTGCCTATCCCAGCATTCAGGAAGTCAGAGAGTCACGTTGCACCAGAGTAATGTGTAGGAGCGCCCGCCTTTCTGTCCCAGTTCTGCATCCCATGCTTAAGGGGTCACTGAAAATCAGGTCACCCGTCCCTTCCTAGACTCTAAAAACTCGAGGAATTAGACTCTGACATTGACACACACTCGGGATGTTTACCATCTCCCCAAATCCCAAGAAGATTCGACACAGAAGTCTTTACTTGTTGCTCTGAATCCAGCTTCTGGCAACAGAAAATAAAAAATGATTTCCAAAGGTGTTTCATCATTTTGTGAGGAGGGGTCAAGTTGGCACTGCAGACACCGTCTGGTGGGAGTCCAGGATTCTGGCAACATCGTGCGTCCCACATCTGAATGGTCTGCAACGACAGCTGCCTTAGAACTTAGTAGGGTTTTGATAAAGCAACACAAAGATTGAGATGCTCTCAGCTCTCTCTTTCTAATCAGATAGGGCTTCTGACAGGGACTTTGTAGTCTTAAAGAAAACACCACACACTTTCCTGCCAGGGTTCTATGTGCTAGCCAGCACATTCAACACTCAAATACATTCCCCGAGGCTAAGGTCAGAATTTGCCGCCTGACACACCAGTAGCAGTAAGCATACTTAACCATCATATGCTGAACTGTCTTTGCCAGAAAACTTTTGCTCTGAGTAAATACCCAAAGCTGAATGGGCTACCAATAAGTTAAAACCAAATTCTCAACCTTTGTCAAGGCATCAAATATGCTCAGCCTTATCTTCCATTTGGGATTTTGTAAGATAATGCAAGTATCTCACAGCACATCTCAGACTGCAGGGTAGCTAATATTTTTTCCCCAGAAATTAAACTTTTTTCTTTTTTCCCAATCAGTTGGTTTATGTCCTTTTACTCACCCTCCAAAACTGTTTCAGTCTGCTCCCTCTGCGCAGTTTGGAAGCGTTCATTCCTGCAGGTCACAGGTACAGGGAGCCCCTCTCCAATGCCAGGGCGTCTGCAGCCGCGCAGGCTGAGGTGGAAGGGTCGGAAGCCGCGCCGCTGCCCGGGGACTCCTGCAGCGCAGACACTCCCTGGCTTTTAATGCTGCTCACCAACGACCACAGACTTTGCTGCTCAGCTCAAAGGAGCCAATAGCTGAACATGACATTCTGGCCTCTGGAGACACAGAGGGATGCAGAGACTCTCAGCTGCAAGCGACCCGTCTGACCTCCTCAGCGGATCAGCCTCCCAGGGAGATGGGCTGTTCCAAACGCCTCGTATTCCTCTCCTGCTTCAGATGGGCTTTGCACTTAGACTGAAGATCATATTCTGCTCTGAGAAACACAGACGTTCGTCTCAGCGGAAAATGATGACGCTGACACCGCGGGTGCCCCTGCGCCTCAGTTGGGGCCGGGGCTGGCCCTTGCTCCTGTTTGGGTTCTAACTGTCTGGTGTGCTGGGGCCAGGGCTCTCGGTCCAGGATTCTGGGTAAAAACTAAATGCTGACTGCTAAGTCCGGCTGCTCAGAGAAATAGAGCTTTGGCCATCATCCACTTAATCTTATGCCAGGAGAATAGGCAGGTGATACTTCAGAGCAGCCCGAAGCAGTGTTGGGGAAATTGAGGAGTAAATCTACAGATGCCTCCACAAATAGCTCAGCTCCCCTCAGAGAAAGGCCGTCTGCAGAGGGACGGAACCCAGCTCTCTGCACTCACTGCCGCGAAAGCCCCACGTGCTCGGCATCCCAGCTCTGTGCCAGGACGTTGGTGGGTTTGGAGTATGACAGTGTGGTCCAGACAGGGGACAATTTGGTGCTCCTGGAGTTTACACTCCAGTGTTACAGTGACTTAATTATCCACCTTCCATCCATGAGACTGTTTGCCAAGGGCAGAGGCTGGAACATGTCTCCTTAGCACCTGACCCTGTGCTTAGCCCAGGGTGGACACCACTCCAGGTCTCAGGAACGAAGGAAGGAGGGAAGTAAAGAAGGAATCCACACCCTGATGAATGCCAAGGCATGTGTGAGGCCCTCTGGGCATTCCCACCACCAGTCTGGGGGAATAACAGCCCTGCTGGGATTCTGCCTTGACAGAGACTTATCAGGAAGGGCTGGGCACATTTAGATAACTTAGTTCACTCATAGACCTTAGATCGGGAGCCTCATTGAAACAATTAATTTAACCTTCTCACACCTTCTGTTTTCCATCACAATGAACAACGACCATCCGCCGGCACTGAGGGAATTTCTGATAAATGTGCAGAAGCGGTGAGTGGACACTGGACTCCGGGGCTTTCTCATTCCAGGCTATTTTGATGCAGTGACAGTGCTGGGAAGGCAGCTCAGAGGCAGAAGTTAGACGATTGAACCAAAGGGCTTAGAAAACAAGCTTAATTAAACCAAAGGGGCAATTTGGAGGAAAGAGAAATGAAAAAGCAATGAAGGCTGAGAGCTAGGAGGCTGGAGACTGGAGAGGACAAATGCAAAACGGTGACGCAATCACGAGGCACCCACGCCGGGGAGGCCCCATGGTTGGTAACATCGGCCTTTTAGCCAATCTCATCTCCACACATGAAGAGAAACCACCAGGAAGAACAGGGCCTTTGATCTAAAGGCAGGTGCTGTAGGACTCCAAGACACAGAGAGAGAGAAAAGGGGTAGGGGAGGCCTGGGGAAGGGGGAGAAGGGAGACTTTGTTTCCAAGAGAACGTGGAAAGACCCGGCTGCAGGGACAGCCTGGGACGCCTTCCCCTGGGAGTGGGCTCACCTTCACCAGGCAGCCATCAGCTGCCAGTTTCCTCCTGCAGGGGAAGCAGAACCTCGCTGCTCACTGGAGCAATGCCCTGGGTGTCGGGGTGCACCTGCAGACGCCATAAAGCCTCTCTGTAATCTCAGAAGGTGGAGGACACCTCCCCTCTGGAAGTGGACGTACGGCTCACCTCTCCAGTGAAAATCATCTCATGATCAGTAGTGCTGGTCACCAAACATCTTGGGCACATGTTACATGACCACTCCTGGTCACTGTGGTTAGAAGAAACCAGGTAACAGTTCTGGTCCATGGGATGTGGAAGGCAGCAGCACGTATTCAGCACCGTCACCTTGCCCTGCCGTCACCGTACCCACTCCACAGCCCTCTTTCTCCCTGGCGGGGTGACCCCAGGAGGAGGTGTATAGCTGATCTCCCTACAGGCCACAAGCAAGAGTGGGAATAAATGTTTCCTCTTAGAGCCTCGCAGTCTTGGAGTTGTTTATTATTTACACTGTCTTGTGGTTACAACTTATAAAATTACTTTAATTTGTCAGCTCCCTAAGCAATCAATAACTGGACCCAAATTAATTTTTGAAGTCTTCAATGTATAATGGTATTTTGCAATTCCTCCTTTTACACCCAGGCTGATCACACTTCTGCCGCCCAGACTGTCCGCCATGTAGCTGTGTCCTCACGATGATTGAGAGATGCATTTTCATGAACTCTCCACACCTCAAATGTTTATAAGATTGAAAAGATACAATTTAAGCCCATATAGAGAGTCAAGGATCCAAATGAGTATTTATACAATACACTAATATTATACCACTTTATATATTAAAAATATAAAGTGAGCTATACACTGACAGCCATTGGTTTACATGCCCAGTTAAGGTATGGTGGGCTCACTCCTCCTTGGCTGGTGAAGAGGACAGGAGACCTTGGATATTTATTCAAGGCCAGCATTGATGGGCTGTCTCTATATGCACCATTCGAACTGCAGACAGTGATGTCCCAAAACCAGCAAAGCACTGGGGCATTTCTGACTCCAGAGTGAACTCTTGCACGGAGGCTTGGGGGTGGTGGGGTGGGGTAGGGAGGCTTCTTCCTGCATCTCATATTATGCCATGTCACCATTGTCTGGACAGTCGCACTCCCTTCTTATCTGAAAGGCATTTTGCTAGAGTGGAAAACCAAGATAAAGAAATGGAGGTACTCTTGGGAGCTTAAAGGTTTACTGGAATTCAGAACCAACAGTTTTCACGGGGCGCACTCTGGTCTCTGGGAGTCTGATCTGTGTGTAGCCCACTGATCTAGTCACTGTGGGAGCAGGGCAGGTTCACACCCACAGGGCTCTGCAGCTTCCCACTCAAAAGAAGTCGCAAGTTAAGCAACACAGAGGTGCTGCTGACAAAATAATTCCAAGCCCAGAGACTTGAACTGGCAGGGATTCTAGTGCACTTCCCCTTTAAAGAGTTTTGTAAGTAAGACCTGTGGGCTAAAGACAGGAGAGGCCAATTAATATTTAATTGATGGCTGATAAAAATAACGTGAGCTTGAATTTATATAGTTTTGGAAAGGTCGGCATGTTGGATTTGTAACCCTGGAAACAAATCGTGGAGAAACTTAGCATCGGAGAAAACTTACAATCACTGAAACTATGGGTAAGAAAATGTAGGTTTCGGACACTTCTTCATCAAGCAAACTTTTTATTAAAGATTCTGTTGTTCTTGTAATATTTTTTCCTAGTCATTGTGATTTAAAAATGGGATGTTAGCATGGGTTTGTTTAAAGAAAGGGGAAAATTTTTGAAATCTTAGGAACAGTAATATCAAGTCAAATAGTTTGCAATTAGCCATATTTTTAATATATCCTATACTTCCTTATATTTCTATACCAAAAAAAAGCTTTTTTCAACATTTTAAACCAAAATTCTCATATGAGATTCCTAATCTTTTTAAAGGCTGTTGGTAAATCAAGAATTGTAATGTCATTTTTTTTTAGCTTAAGTTGTTTTAAAATAATATTAATGATTTATTGATCTTTAAATAAATAAAGGAAACTGTTGTCACTGAATTCTGAGCTTATTTACAATCGTATGAAGGGCTCATGGTACAAGTGACTGCATAGCAGAGTGAAACACCATGCTTAGGACGTGAAATTAACACCACAAATATAGTTTCTTACTTTGAAAAAATGGAATTGACATTACGTCAGGCCCACAGCAAATTAGTGATTCCCAGGGTGAAAGAGGCCACAAGCCTGAAACAACCTTGGGGTTTGGTTGAGGGGGAAAGGAAACAACCATTGTCAGTGCCAACTTGGTGGCCCAGGGCCAGGGAGTTCATGCTTAATGTTTGTTTTTGGCGGGGCAGCATTCATGAAATAACATGTAGGTATAAGGGCTGAATGCTGGCTTATGAAGAATTTATCCTTAGAAGAATATCAACATTCAGCCCAATAGCTGCTAATGTAAAAAATAAAAATTCTTACTTTCTAATCTGACTCTAGTAGCTGCTTAACCACTCTTTACTCTCTATTCCCCTTGACCTTTATAGAAAACACTAACATCTCAGGGTCTTATTCTGTCCTGTCTTTGTTCTACACATAACCTACAAATTCAGGTGTGCAAGAAATACCACATTTCATATCTTCTTTAGAGGTACCAGAATTTGAATCCAGGTTCTCATAAGATGGCAGGAAACTCAGTCTTCACCTCCGAGGAGGTCGCTTCTCCTAACCTGTGTAATGTCCTATGTTCTACGCAGAGTCTCAGCTCCGGGTGGAGGGGTCCACCCACCTGCCATGGCTGCAGGAATTATTCCAGCCTGTGCCACTCCTGCAGGCTCTCAGCCTGGTGCTTTAGTGCCAGCCTGGGAACTGTATGGAGGGGCTGGGGGCCAGGAAGCCAGGACCAAGCCCTGCAAGAGAACTATGCAGCCAGCCCCGGGGGTCTTGCCACTTCTGTGGGCTATCTCTGGAGACAGCATGCAAATCCTTGCTGGTGGTGGACAATCCAACTCTCTTCTCTTCCTAAGCAGAGGCTGATTTTCCTCCTGTGGCTTCTCAAGGCCCCACCCAACTTCCCCTTTCTGATCTGAAGTGCTGAGCAGAGACCTTTTTAAACTGCATAATCTCCTTTATAAATAGTAGTTCTATGTTGCAGGAGGAAGCCACAGTTGGTGCCTTCCTCCCTACAGACGCCTGTGTCTGGAGCTCCGTGCTCAGCGGATGGCCTTTTCTCTGCACGTCCGTGCCGCAGAGCATGGGAAAACTGATGCTTCTCAGGATTTTCCCTTTGCAAGTAGCGACCACCTATTAGAACTATGAAGTGACCGCTTGGGATGGGTAGAGAAAGCCCATTTATTGCACTTTTCTGCCTTCCTGTGGTTTTGGCTTTGTGGTCAGGGACCAAAGATGGGGGGCAAAAAAAGAAAAAAAAGAAAGATGGTCAGCACAAAAGCTCTTGTGGTCCTTGAGGCCACGGCTATTTCAGCGTCTGCTCAGCACTGACTTCTCTGCTGAGCGAGTGGCGGATGCTGGGCTCTGCAGTAAGAGCAGGATGTTGTCTACATGAAGGTTTTATCTTCAAATTAGTAACGACCTTTTGTTCTTCAAAGTTCATTGAACAGAAATGGGTAAAGTCCACCTTCTGTGGGAATTACGTATCGTCAAGACTTAAAACTTACTCTTCTGATCTGGACCCAGGTTTTGTTTGCCCCGAGTGCTGTCCAAGGTACCCTGGTTGGTGAAAGGGAGTGAAACTGCTGAGTGACGAGAAGGTTAGGCCAGGACTCCGGGCCACGCTGTTCCTGCCTGAGCTCTGACAATGAGTATTATGGGGTGCTCACCTTATCCCTCGGGTCCCCATTCTTCTCCCCCATCAAATGGCAAAAATAGCAATACTGTCTGTGGGTTACACTGAGCTTCACACCCTGCCCACCGCATGCCTCGTGGGACTCTACACGTCACTGCCACAGTACAGCGCCTGACCACTGCCCTGCCCGGGGACCATCGTCACTGCCCAGGCACAGTGCCTGACCGCTGCCCTGCCCGGCGACCGGGACCATCGTCACTGCCGCAACATAGTGCCTTACCGCTGCCCTGCCTGGGGACCACTGTCACTGTCCGGACCATCCGTCACTGCCAAGGCACGGTGCCTTACCACTGCCCTGCCCAGGGACCATCAGCATTGCTATCCTTGCCGGCATCTCAAATAAGTTGGATAAGCAGAGGGCTCTTCCCTTTAGTTCCCTTTAAATTTTCATATCAAAGATGAGTGTGTAAAGGAACAAATACTCATTTTCCTGGGTAGCGTCACATATTACACTGGGTTTAAACCTTGCTTCCTTAGTGCCAGGGTCCTGGGTCAGGAGCCTCAGGCCTATCACCAAATGGCCGACAGCTTGGACACTGAGGACAGCCACCTGCCGCCCCCGGCTCTCCCCAGGGTCCTTTCATCCTCTTTATTATATTACAGCTTCCAGTTTTTTAAAATTACAAATGCAATTTTACTTTTGTCTCTTTAAGTTACACTTACTGACACAGTCTCTTTGCTTTTCTTCATTTAACCTTCCTTTCTGACACACTTCATGGGTAAAGCTCCCTCTGAAGGGGCGTCTGTACTACGCTCTACGTTCCTCCCACCTGTACCCAGTCACCATCCCGTCTTCCACAGACCTATGTCCTCGAGAAGTGCCACAGGGTAGAAAGCGATTTCTGTGGACTTATCTCACAGGTCTTAGAGGGAAGGACGTGAGTGCCTGCAGTCCAGGCACGCCCTCACAGGACAGTCCTCAGGTAAGGCAGACCGGTGCGGCATCCCTGAGAGAGACGGCAAGTCACCCACTGCATTCGGAGAGTCCCTGATAGAGGTTTGAGAGCTGCAGGATCAGATTACAGCAGGAGACTCAAATATGTCCAGATACACAGACACACACACTGAAACAAGTTTCCCTAAACACACTCTTGTCCTCACACCTTGTAAGGCATTCTGACAATGTTATCTCATATTTTGTCAATTTTTATTTTTTAGAGATGGGGACTCACTCTGTTGCCTAGTGGGCAGGGACATTATCATAGCTCACACACTCTCAGCTCACTGCAGCCTCACACTCCTGGGTTCAAGTGATCCTCCTGCCTCAGCCTCCTGAGTAAGTGAGACTTCAAGCATGCACCACTACACCCAGCTAATTCGTTTTCTTTTTTTAATTTCTTGTGTTGGGTCTCAAACTCCTGGCCTCAACTCATCCTCCTCGGCCTCCCAAAGCACTGAACCCTTCTCAGTCTGATTTTTACAAAGATGATCTAAGGACGCTGATTTCCCGACTTCCCGAGTCTGCAGTAGCGGCTCTCGGATGCTGGTGTGCGGGGACCTGCATGGGTGCTCCCCCAAATCACACCCTCTACCTGTGTATGCAGAGATGCTGATTCAGGACACACGATGCCATCACAGGATTTTGACTTTTAACCAGAATGCAACTGCTCCCTAGATAGTCCTTTGCTCCCAGCACCTGGTCAGAGCCGGCCCATTACTTGGTTCAGAGGGTCAGGGTGTGTTTCTAGGAGGGAATCTTGTGACATTTTTCTGAAAGGCCCATTCACTTCATCCTGTTCTACGGGCACAGAATATACACCTGCCTCAGCCAGGGACCTGCACAGGGACAGTGCCCAGCATCACGCAGCCGAGGCAAAAGGCTGTGGTGAGACCAACAACAAAAACCCGCCCTCCTGGAGAAAAAGTCCCCACGCTAAGCTCTAACTGCTGCCGTGAGTGGTGGGGTGTCGGCTTTCTGTTGCTGCTGTAGCAAAGGCCACAGGCCAACAGCATCTGAAGACACGACCCATCTCTCACTGCACGGTTCTGTTGGTCGGAGACCCAGCGTCCCAGCATCAGCATCCCAGCATTGGGACCACTGGACTTTTGGTTTCAGGTCCAGGGGAAGGTGTGTGATCCTGTTGGTCGGTCTTCATTTCTTCCCGGAGGCTCTGGGGAGAACCCACGTCCAACCTTGCTCTCAGGATCCAGAACCTTCTCAAGCCTTCTCCTTCTAGACTCATATCAATGCAACGAATCCCCCAAATAATCCAAGATTATTTCCCAACCTTAATTCCATCTGCAAAGCCCATTGTCCTTAGGCTATGTACCCTGTGACATACTCATGGGTGTGACACCATGTAGTACACAGGAGCCCAGATTCTGCAGCCACGGTGGGTCAGTGGCATCATTTTTTCTGGGATGGGCAGTATTCAGTACTAAGAATAATTTAAGCAGAAGGCATTTTAGCTGGGAAATGACTCCATGCTATATAATAATAAAAATAAATTAATGGGGCTTTGCTCAATTGAACATCAATCCACCCAGGAATCTTTCTATAGACAAATGAATGACTCAAACATCCTGGATTGTGATGATTTCACCTGTCCAGAGCCAGCAATAATCCTCCAAAACTTTCTTGAATAATTTATCTCCATAGTTGTTTGTGCCAAAAGGAAGCTCAGAGCAAGCACGCCGTGGCCACAAATGTCAATTCTCTGTCCCTCAGTGCTGCCCCCGGGCATTCTCACGGCTCAATGATGTTTCTATCAAGCTCTCATGACAGTCACGCCACCGCCAAGTTCAACCTCATTGAAGAACAGACTCTGGAAACAGTAAGAGAGAGTGGAGAGAGAAGGAGGGAAGGAAAAATCCACATGAGATGTGGGGGAAGGAGGTGTGATGTGATACAAAGCGGGAAGGAGCAGCAGAGGGGGCAGTGGGGGAGTTTGGAGGGGGAGACAGAATTTGGGAGGCAGGAAAGAAACAGTCTGTCCTCATTACAGGGATCTGTCCCAGTCAACAGTGAAATATACAAAACTAAGTTGTTTCACCTTGGAGATACCGATTTCTCTGCAAAAAGCCGGGCTTGCAGTAATGAAGAAATGGCGGTAACAAGAAAATCCCAAACACAACATTTCCAGGCAGGTCTGTGCAGGGGCAGGGCCTCAGGGGTGTGGTTTTATTGGTGGAGAGAGGCTGCTCACAGCATGTGGAAAGCCCAAGGCCTGATGTCCAGCGGGGTGTGTCCCTGCACTGGGGCTCTGCTCACAGCCCTGGGAGTGCGCCTCCCGCTGCTGTCCTGAGCCTGGTGAAGACAGTAAGTTCTATTAGTTTTTTTTTGTTGTTGTTGTTGTTAACACAATAAAAATAAAATGTAAATAAATCCCTTTTCTACTTCTCCCCAACCATGTGGTTGAGGTTTGTATGTTTACTATTTTTATTTTCTATCGGGGAAGCAAAATTTCAAGAAAGTAAGAAAACTTGCCCAAAGTTGTGCAGCTTTTTGGTGACAGTGAAACTGGCATTGAACCCAGGTAGTGTGACTCAAATCCCCTGGTCGTGACCCTTTTACTCTTTTCTAAGCAAAAGGAAATTCTGAATAGAAAAGGAAAACAACTTCATATTTTTAATAATCTATGACCAGAAAGACAGTAGAGAGGCACAGAGGGAGCAGTGGGCACCTCCAACGCACGTCTGCGGGAGGACAGAGAGCAGACGGCACCCTAGGGAAGGATTTACACTTGGAGTGACGGGACACAGACTGGCTCGGGGTACACGAGCACCTGTTCACAGGAAATACGGGTGACAGAGCTTTGCCACTTGGAAGCAGCCCAGCTGTGTCCCAAGGCCCTAAGTGTCTGTATTTGGAGGAAGTCATGATGACTCTGAGAAATTCAAACTCGCTCCACCTCGGGGGTCATTCCCTGGCTGCCTGAAGATGGGTTAAGTCTGTGTTCACCATAAACTGAATTCTGTGTCTGTCCCCTTCGATAATGCGTAGGGAACAACCAAACTGAGAGAAGTCAGTTGCTTGCTCAGAGCCACTAAATGGTCAGGGATGCGGATGCGACCAGGGAGAACAGAAAGAAGGCCGTGAGAGAAGGAAGGTCTCTGTGTGACAAAGGAAAAACAAAAATAAAGTGTCAGCTTTACTTTCTGGGTCTGCTCAGGTGGGCCAGATGCCCCATGGAAGGAGCCAGGGCTTCCACCGAGCTGCGTCCTTTATCTCACTTCTTAGAAAACATCTGCTTACCAAAGTCCCAACCGGGCATCTCATTGAGAATTTTCCTAACCGGTTCTTCCAGTCTCATTCCTTAAAGCAAATTACGACTTTCACTCCACCCATGTGGACACAGTCGGAGACTGTATTTGTTATATAAACACTGATAATGTTATTGTCACTGGGATAAATTCACCAAGACTTACACGAGGCCGAGAGACAAACTGCATTTGCCAAAATTCCTCTGAAAGAAATTAGTTAGGAATTGAGATTTATTCTGACACAACCTACTGGGAAACTAATTCCTAACATTGTTTGTAAATGCAAAACAGCCTATGCTTTGCTACAGACTCTTTAACATTGTGGATTGTCAGTAAAGTAGATTTCCTAATGAAGACACACTTGTAAATCCTGCGTTCTGCTATAGCTTCCAAGCACAGTGGTCTCAGCACTGTGAAAGAGCCAAGCACGTTTGACTTTGCTCATTTCCTAAGCAGCCAAGTCTTATTAATAAATTGTCATGGATAGGATCTCTCACAGGCCTGAGGTCAAAGGCCACCTCTGATTCCTGTGATGAGTGAGAGAATGAGCTTGACATGGGTTGGGTGAGGTAATGACCACTGTCTTCAGGTGGAGGCCACAATAGCCTAACAGAAGAGCTGGTTAGGGGAAGCAAGGGACAGTTTAAATCATCACATCCAAGGTGTGGGCAGAGAGGACAATTAGGATTAGCAGTTGAGAGTGACATTTAGAGAGGAATTTGGGGACACCAAGCCTGGAAAGTTTCCCCTGGGCAACAGTCCATATGGGGTGCACCTTCTCAGGATGGGCCACCAGCCCGGCCCTTGGATGAAGCCAGACAGGATGCTGGGTTAGTCGGCTAACAGGAGGCTTTGAGCAGAGCCTCCTGACCACAGCTGTCCAGTGAACGGATCAGTGGGTAACCCCCGTGATGGTGGGAATGTGGGGCCTGGGCATTCCAGGGAGGGCGGTCTTGGTGTATGACCTCCCCCTGTAGCCTGGATTGGAGTGTTGGCTCTGACTGTCATGTAGGAGCCACGGCAGGGAATATGGACGCTACACAAAGCCTTCATGGCAGCAGTGATGATGGTTAACAGTGCTGGTGACATTCAGAAAGCGCGGCCTGTGTTCTAGGCGCTGTTCTCACATGGTAATCTCTTTGACTCACTCAAGCACCCTGTGAGTTAAGATACCATTACCCTCATTTTTAAATGAAGCAAACTGAGACACAGAGAAAGGGATCTTTCTCAAGTTCCAGAGCTTGTAGGTCTGGTGCTGAGACTGGAGCCCATGTGCCTCGGGTGAGGTTAAGGAGAGCCTTGGTCCTGTCTTATGTAGACGTGGAGGCCGGGATACCTGCCTGGTTCTGACCAGCTCCCTCTGGGCCCCCGTCTGATGATGAGTCCTGACCTACTACCCTCCACCTTAGGGGACCCAATGACTTAGGACTGTCTGAATTCCTCACCCACCTGCCACAGGATTGCTCTAAGGCAGGGGCTCTGCGCCCAAGCCAGGCCAAGCAGATGCTGTCTAAGACTCTTCCGATGGGAGCTGGAAGACAGAGCCTCCTTTTTCTCTTTGCTCAGAGACCTGAGGAAGTGACTCAGGGACAGACAGTGACCATCTCTCACTCCCTTTGTGGAGACACCAGCAGAGAAGGGGCAAAGGGGCTGAAGGGCCCGAGGTCCTGCTCCCTACAGACCAGTCTCGCCCTCACTCACTCTGCAGCTTTGCCCGTTTCTGGCTAAGGTTAGTTCAAGTTGTGTCTTACATTAGCTGCAGACGTAGCTGAACCTCTCACCTCTCTAACCATTAATTTCCTCATCTATAAATGGGGTGATAACATTTATTGCACGTGGTAGTGGTGAGATTTTAATAGAAATGTTTCTAGTGAGCTTAGCACAGGCCCTGGTTTGCAGAGAGAGCTCAGTGAAGGCTGGCAAGCCCTAGAGTCCTCACCATCTGAGAAATGCAGTACCGTCCCTCTGACACATCACTGCAAATCCCTGTGACCTGAGCAGTCCTGATGTTCAGGGAATACGTGTCAAGTTAGATCCAATGGTTAAGAGACTCAAGACCCTCTCTGAGGCCCATGTCAGCCTCTTAGCTGGAAGAACCCAGCCTCAGCCTTGGCCCTGAGACCTGTATTTGCTGGTAGAATCAGCCTTGGTCACCATCACTGC